>JADWQK010000357.1:0-133981 GCA_017933935.1 Sesamia nonagrioides | reverse complement strand
CACTATTTTTACAACCCTTATTCTCCAAATTTATTATGCCGTATAAAATGTACTCATTTGCTATTGAGGTTTTATATGTCAATAAAGTTATTTTTATTTTTTATTTATTAAATTTTACTGTTCTTCTCAACTAAAGCACCTGGCAATCTTATCTCTTCACCACAATTCGTTGACTGGTAGACATGCCTTAATAAGTCCGCTTTTATACCGTATGCAGTGCCGCAAGTTAGCGTTGTGTGTAGAAAGTTCTAGGTAAACTACTTAAATAACTTCATGTTTGGTACTTCCATGCATCCTCCGCAAGTTTATCCATAAGTTATTACTATAAAAGACGAGACAAACATATAATATTTGAGTTTAGATGTTATTAGGCCGTCAAGCAATAGGACTTTCGGTGTTCTATAGGATGCATTTTGGAAAGTATGCGCGGGAATTATAATATATCAAAATTCCGCCATCACCGTTCCATCATCGGACGACCCGTCGTACGGTGAGTACCCTACCCGTACAACGGGTACAACGTACCCTTACGTTGTTGACACCATAACGATCCGGATGAAGCGTTTCGCCTCGTCTTTTATACCTCTTAAATAGACGGACTGGAACAATTTGCCAGCGGCTGTCTTTCCGTCTGCTTACAATTTATATGTCTTTAAGGCTAAAGTGTGAACAGGCTCTTAGTAAACTAGTGCGCCCTACCGTCAATGATTGCATCACTGCTTACCATCAGGCGGAATCGTGGTCAAGGACTAATTTATAAACTAAAAAAAAAAGGATTATGATGTAAAATACGGAATAAACGTATTTTTAGAGAAATAAATTATGAAAGATAAGTTTTATTATATTCTTTAGTAACTCGGAGATCCGCAGAAGAATCAAAGCATAGCGACATAGCTCTTCGAGTCGCTAAAATTAGGTGGCAGTGGGCGGGCCACATTGCTCGTAGGACCGATGGCCGATGGGGCAGTAATGTTCTGGGGTGGCGTCCACGTACCCGAAGCCGCAGTGTAAGGAGGCCCCCAACAAGGTGGACCGATGACCCTGAGCCTGAAGCCGATGGATGCGGGCAGCACAAGACCGGTCATCGTGGAAAGCCTTGGGGTAGGTCTTTCTCAAGCAGTGAACCTCTATAGGCTGAAGAAGAACTCGGAGGACTTGGACCTTCACGGTACCTACTCTAAATTATACTTTATCTAAATTGCAATTATAAAGAAACACACTGAATTACTCAGCTTTCTACTGAAACAGTTTATATGCAAACTTAACTCGAGTGGTTTAATTTAAAGATAAGCTTTAATTATATCATTGTACATGCATAATGCATATTCTTGTCCACTCGATTACCTCCCCCGGTTGAGAAGCCCTGAAGACACAAACAAAACGTAAATAATAGATACGGTTAATTAATACACAAAGAAAATTAAACAAAGACTTTGAATTCAAACCCGACCCTCGCGAAACCCTAATTCGCGTAAATCTTTAATTCTTCTAGTATTCACCCCTCTATCGAGAATTACTCATTCTCTTATGTCAGGGGTGGTGTACCTTTGGCAGACAACCATAACTAAAATATAAAACTTTAATAGTTAACGACATTTTAAAACTTTTATACTACGTACTTTTAGGATTATTTTTATTGCTTTTTTATTTTTTATACTTTTTATTCTAATAAAAAAATAATTGCAATGCGTTAGTTAGCTAAGGTAATGGGTAAAAATTGTAGTATCTTTTTTTTGTCTCCTGTACCGCGTTCAAAATAATTTGCCAAAATTTCATAAGTCGCGGCAAATGCGATGGATGCGGACAGCACAATACCGGCCACTGTGGAAAGCCTTGAGAGAGGCCTCAAGGCTCCAGCTGTGGCACGAAGCCTCTCTCTCTCTCCTCTCCTCTTCTTCAGCCTATAGAGCACCTCTATAGGCTGTAGAAGAAAAAAAAGTCATAAGAAACGATCGAGTAATTTTAGCAAACCAAAGATTTATTTACAGATAACAAATATGTAACAGTGTCTGAAATTGAGGCTCTTGTTCGTATTTTCTCGTCTTTCTAACATATCCCATAAATTCTTGCAATACTAGCACTTTATTCCTTTATCTTTTTATTTAACATTACTTCCCACTAGGAATTTCTTCTGTATCGTGGGTGCGTTTACATACATATAAACTGACATACACATACAGCCAGACCCGGAATAACTACTTGTAGATCATACAAATATCTGTTCCATGCGGGAATCGAACCCGCGACACGCAGCACTGCAGTGACAATTATTTTTAATCAGACAATCATCTAAAATTACAATCGCTACAGCTAAGGAAGTATAGTGATTTAAAAAAAAATATGGATTTTTCGAGAAACAGTTTCACCGAAAAGGTTCACCACCCCTGCACCCTCGAGGTGGCTATTATGGTATACAAGTGGCGTACAAAACATTCGGAATAGTTCCCCCAGCATGCTCCCAACTTGTGCCAGTTACTCTGCATCCGAATTACCTGAGGGAATAACCACCACATGGAGGTTGAAGATGTTGGAGGAATGGAAATGGCAAGCTGTAAAAATCTTACCGTGAAACTCGTAAAAAAATAGAAGGAAAACTCGTAAAAAGTAATTTGCTGCAGAGAAGCCATTTGCAGAAAAACTCATAAGCTGTCAATATCATTTCATCGTATGTTTGACATTTATGGAATTGACACTATTGAAAGCCCATTTTTCAACTATCATGTGATGGAGTTTGGAAGAAGATTATTCAGGATTGACGATAGTTTTAAAATAAATGGTAAACATGTGTTTTGAATAATTCATTTAAGGTTTTGGAACAACTGAGAAAGTTGATATAACTTATTAGAACGTTTTTGTTAGAAATAGTCATTTAAAAATCGACTTAGAATAGATACATTTCGCTAAAAGTGAAAACTGGATAAGTGGCGAAGCAATGTGAATTATCTAATACAATATTATGAATACTGTTGCTTTCCAATTCTGTCTCAATCTTTTTAGTGTTTTATCTCTCTAGCTCTATTTAGGAGTAGTATTTTCGCGTTTATAATAAACAGAAAAATCTAAAAAATCCTATACAGATTTGGATGAAAGGCACATAGTTAAGACTAGCAGCTGCCAGCGACTTCGTTCGCGTGATTTAGTTATGCTCCGCTCCTATTGGTCGCACCGTGATGTTATATAGCCTAAAGCCTTCCTGAATTAATGGGCTATTCAACACAAAAATAATTTTTCAATTCAGACCAGTAGGTCCTGACATTAGCACGTTCAAACAAACAAACTCTTCAGCTTTATGTATTAGTATAGTTATAGATATAACCAGGATAACAGGAGGTCAGACGGCAGTTGCTTCACGGGAAATGTCGAAGTTTAGCCATTTCAGCAGTTGGACTGGTAAAAGCGGAGTCCAGACTCCAAAGCTCCAAGGCTTCGGATGCGACTGGGATTAACGTTGTGATGATGATGATGATAACCAGGATGGAGGAGAACCAAGCTCATCCAGTAAGTTACACTTAACAAGAAGCACAAAAGCCCATACTGCGGTTTATTTAATGTACGGACGACAGCATGTCAAGCTGCCCGAAACTGTCAGATATTTTCAATCAACCGTGAGCCTTAATGCTTTTGAGATAAGGTTGGAAATCTAATAAAGAAATGTGACAAATTGTAGTAGCTTGATGTGCTGTCGTCTGTACTATTGTTTGTAACGACACTAATTTCTTTGATCATAAATTCACAAGATTCCCCTTAGTTTATTACAAAGTCAAAATTCAGAAGAAAAAGAAGATAAACATTTATTTATTGTATTTGTTTGTTGATTTTTATTTTATTCAAATTTCTTTGTTAAAATGTATGGATCCAAGCTATCTGAAATAAATGAAATTAATTAATTAATTTACTGCGTAAAACCCTTTAGCAATGCATTTTGTGAGTATCGTTGCTATTCATAAATTTTTAGGCGCATTTCACAATTTTATAGAACAAAAAAAAATAAAAGTATTTTATTAGTACCCACACTAAAGCACCAGTTCTTCATCTGATAAAGTTAAGCAACATTGAGAGTAGTCAGTATTTAGATTAGATGTAGGTATGATCGCCTCAAAATGCCGCGTAACGTTGACTATTGCTCAATTATAGTCTTCCATTGAATTTTTGTGCGGTTTTAATGGAACGTCTATAATAATGATAATTGAAAATAGGACCTTTTTGGTACCTGTTACATTTTTTTTTCTGTACATTCAGAAGATTTCAGATATCTTCCAAGCAATCAAGCGACTTTTCCTACAATTTAAACATTAATTTTCCTTTGTCTGACCTTTTTAACCATTTTTAGGGTCATTAAACTAAACGCATTAGACGAAAGGGCGCAAAACTGATCAAGTGTAAATATCTAATGTTTTTATTTGCGCCATTTCGGAGGGTCATTGCGGGAATGGAAAATGCTGGACAAGAAATTTATGAAATGTAGTTTAGAACATAATTATTTTTTTTTGTATTTCAAAAGGTTTAAAATAATGTAAAAAAAAATAAAATATACAAAAAGCCAACGTCACGCGGTGTTCCCAGGCGGTCACCCATCCAAGTACTGACCGCGCCCGATGTTGCTTAACTTCGGTGATCGGACGAGAACCGGTGTATTCAACATGGTATGGACGTTGGCGAAAGCTAAATCGAAATATAGGTAGGTACTTATGATGAAATCTAAGAAACTAAAATTAAATTCACACTTTTTAGACAATGGAGACAAGCGTATGTGGATTAAATTGATTGTTCAATCTGAAATTCCTCAGTAACAGCCCGGAGTCTGGATTCATACCCAGTTGAGGACAATAGATTCTCTTTTTATTACATGACATACTATGTGAACACCTCTGCCCTTCGCATCAGGGATTGCAGTTACATTATGATGTTAAGCTAAATATCGTCAATTCTTATCCATTTTCTAAAATCCAAGCTCACAGCAGGGTTTAGAGTTGGGACGCATTAATTTGGCAAAATCGGACGCCATTTTGCGACATTTTGGCAGATGTTAGCTTTAAATCGTTAACGTAATTGATTGGAGCAAGATTCTAGGAGATTTTATTTTTTTCTTTAAATCATGACTGAAACTGGTTGTGAAATGGCTTGGGCGGAGTTAGAGGTGTAAAGTTTAATCATGCTGCTACAAGATCGATGGAAGTAGACCCTTTAATGGGTTATAGTGAAACTCGAGATCGATGAAAGTTTATAGGATTATTTTGCTCTATGCGCATTTATACTAGGGTGGGGACACGATAATACATTGATTAGTAAAAGGTGTACGTAAAAGGTGGCCTAAATAGTGGTTAAAACACCAGCCTCTCAAGTATGGGTGTGCAGGTTTGATTGTGCTGCCCGCATCCATCGGCTTCCCGCGACCTTCACCAGGTCATCGGTCCACCTTGTTGGGGGCCTCCCTACGCTGCGTCTTCAAAAACTTTTAAAAGAGCCTGTTCCTCAGCAAAAGCCATACACATTAAAAATAAAATAAAATCTTCTGGCAATAAAATCAAAACAACTTGGGGAATTATAAATTCTGAAACTGGAAGAACCAAAGTACAGAATCGCGATTTCCATCTTAAAATTAACGATGAAGATATAAAGGCGGACTTGGAGGTAGCAACTGAGTTTGAGAATTTTTTTACTAATATTCCAATAATGACAACAAAAACTTTGTCTTCTTCCTCCACTTCTGCTTATGCCATACTAAAAGAATGTGTTCCAGAATGTGACAATCACTTTGAATTTACATTTGTGACTGCTAAAGACATTATAATCTTTTAAGGATCTTGATGTAAAAAAAACTGCCGATCATTGGGGTTTGTCAGTATACACTGTAGCTTCAATTATAGATGTTATCGCACCTTTCTTAGCAATTGTTTTTAATTCTTGTGTCACATCTGGTGTATTTCCTGATTTGATGAAACTAAGCAAAGTAATTCCACTGTTCAAATCTGGTAGTACAACTGATCCCACGAATTTTCGGCCAATATCGATATTACCAACTTTGAGCAAAATTTTTGAAAAATTAATTTTGAAACAGTTGTTGAGGCACTTTAACTTACACAATTTATTGCACGTGAAACAATTTGGTTTTACAAAGGGTCGTTCAACTACAGATGCGGGCGTGGCGTTGCTAAAGAACATATTTGGGGCCTGGGAGGAATCGCAAGATGCTCTTGGTATTTTTTGTGATTTGTCCAAGGCCTTTGATTGCGTACATCATGATACTCTTATCAGGAAATTGTACCATTATGGTTTGAGGGACAGAGCTCTCGACCTTCTGACTTTTTATCTGAATAATCGAATTCAGAGGGTTGATGTTAATGGCAAGAGATCTGCAGGATCTGTGGTCACCATGGGCGTTCCGCAGGGCTCAATTCTAGGTCCATTCTTGTTTTTAATTTATATTAATGACTTACCTCATCACGTGAGGGATAATCACAACATAGTATTGTTCGCGGATGACACTTCTCTTATTTTTAAAGTCAAGCGTCAGCTAACAAATTTTGACGAAGTTAACAATGCACTCTCTAAAGTTGTCCATTGGTTTAATGTAAATAACCTCCTTTTAAATGAAAAAAAAAAAACTAAAGTCATTAAATTTTCTACGCCAAATGTCAGGCAGCTAAGTACCAATGTTCAACTGAATGGAGTAGAGTTGATCCCTGTCGAGTCGACAGTTTTTCTTGGATTAACTATTGACGCCAAGTTACAATGGGGTCCTCACATTGAGAAGCTGTCGGGTAGACTCAGTTCTGCCGCCTTTGCTGTTAAGAAAATTAGACAGATAACTGATGTGGATACAGCCAGAATTGTTTATTTTAGTTATTTTCATAGTCTTATGACTTATGGGATTCTTCTCTGGGGAACTTGTGCGGACATCAATACCATCTTTGTTTTACAGAAGAGGGCTGTTCGAGCCATTTAGCCAACCTTGGTCCTAGAGAATCTCTTAGAGAAAAGTTCAAAGAGGTGAACATTCTGACTGTAGCTTCACAATATATATTTGAAAATCTTATGTATGTTCATAAAAATATCTCGAATTTTAAGAAGATAAGCGATATTCATAATATAAATACCAGGAACAAACACAATCTTGCTTTACATCACACTCGTCTCCACAGAGTAGGCAACTCGTTCATGGGTCAATGTATACACTTTTACAACAAGCTTCCCATGGACGTTCGAAACTTACCCATTAAACGATTTAAGAACCATATAAAGGCCAAACTTTGCAAAAAGGGGTATTATAAAATCACAGATTATTTAGAAGACAAAAAAGCTTGGGACTGAGCTGCTCGCTCTGTTAAGCATTGTTAATTGTTATTAAGCAATATGCGTAATTATAAGGTAAATTATTGTAAACATTTTCATTTTTAATGTCTGGACTTGAAAAAAGACGATGATCCCTGAGTTTGTTTCGGCTATTTCTTCTCAGAGGTAGTCAGTTAGGAAATGCCGGCTTCATCTAGTTAAAAAAATAAAATAAAAAATAAACATGACGTGTAAAAGTGATCAGTGATCCTACTTGCTTAATAAACGATTTCATTTCATTTCAATCCGCATTCGTGGTGATAACGCTCAATCCTTCTCTGTATGAGAGGAGACCTGTGCCCAGAAGTGGGACGATAAAAATGTTGATGATGATGAGTACCTTTTTTTAGGTCTAATAAAAGGTGGCTGAAGAACAGCCGCACAGGTTGACCGATGAGGTGTCGCCTGCGCTGGTACGGTCACGTCTTACGTAAACCGACAGGTTACGTGGATAAAAAATGTCTTACCATGGTGCCTCCGCCGGGCCGGAACAAGCGGGGTAGACCAAAGAAGTGCTGGCTTGACGTTGTAAGAGATGACATGCGTGCCAACAATCTCACACCACGGGATGCCAGTGATCGTGCGAAATGGAGGCGTATGAGTAGGAAAGCGGACCCCGGGCTCCAACGCGAAAGCCGCGGATGCGACCGGGATTATACGCTGAGATGATGATGATGATGATGAGATTGACCGATGAGATGAAGCTACACTTGCCGAGGTTGATCTGCGGATGAGTGTCTATTTCTTCGTGCCTCTCAGAAAGCACTCTAAGCTGTTAGTCTTAGTTGACTGGCTGTTTTTCCCCACATTGTAAAATAATTTACGGCTACTTAATTTTTCGGGAAAACTTTGGCTATACAACATAATTTATTGTTTTTGCGAAACCCGAAACACGTGTCCAGTATTTTTAAGTAAAGAATCTATGTACAAAATTTCAAAAAGATATCATGAAAGATCACAAAGTTATGAGCTTGTTATCTTACTTGGTTATTCCAACAAAAATATGGTCAACGCTCCGCTCGAGCGGGCAAGCACGGTGCGTTGACCTCTGGCGTCAGCTGTTGCGCGCACGCAAGTACTATCTTCTACAGTAAGCTGCATGGCACGCTCGGTATCCACATTGCAACAATTTCTAAATGTATTTGGGAAAAAATATAACATGGTATAAAAATTATTGGAATCGATTCAGGTGCTTATTCTGAACAAACCTTAATAAGGCCAGCCCACACAATCACTGTAATGAAATACACTATTAAACGAGAAACAAAACTCACACATAACATCTACATTACATCATTCAACTCCAACGCAACTGTATTTATATTCGCATCAGAATAAAAGGCAACCAATTACTTTAAAACGAAAGTGGGGGGCTCTGTAGTTGAATGCAAATATAAAAAGGAACTCTGGCTCTCCCCGCTACCCTCAGATAACCCCGTTTACCCCGACGCGCGACGCCCCAGGTCTCTAGAGTAAATATGGGGGATGAATTAAAATTATAACGAGTAACTCCGCTTATTATGCATAGTGAGATGTTTGAGTTCTTATGAATTTTAGTGATTTTATGTGATATGTCCGTTTGTGGATAGATCCACAATGTTCCATTATTTATCAGTTTGTATCAGGCATCAAGACCCATATAAACATATAAAAACCTAAAATTCATACTAATATTATAAATGCGAAAGTATCTCTGTCTGTCCGGCTTTCACGCCAAAACTACTGAACAGATTGTGATGAAATTTGGTACACAGATAGTCTAGAGCCTGAGGAAGGACATAGGCTATATAACATCCCGCTACGACCAATAGGAGCAGAGCAGTAATGAAAAATGATGCGAAAAGGGGGGCAAACGTACATATTGCTCCCATTATTTGAACAGGCGCTTACTTGATATCAACACGCGGACGAAGTCGCGGGCGGCAGCTTGTACGTACTATATATAGATATAATATAATTAACTACACCTAATGTACACGATGTGTCGGCGTCGGTTTTCGTTCACTGGTGTCAGGTAGCTGGTCACGAAACCGGCGCCCTTCGGTCAGAACTCTTCTTTGACGAACTTCTCGAGATGATGTGTATTTAAAGTTACATACACAAACAAACAGGGGCCTTAGTCAGTCTATTACAATAGTGTCAGAATGGTCAATCAGTGATCTCGTAATGATCGATTTTGGCAAGTTTCGTAATCTACTAACCAAATGGCGTCATTATGACTTTCCAGTTTTCAATCACTGACACTCCATTCCATATTAATAAATGTTCAAATTGAGTAGTAGTTTTTAGAAAATCATTTCTACTAACGTATTTTATAATAATGGCAATATGGCAATGATATTCTAACTATTTCTAACACCATTCCATTACGAGACGTTGACCGATAATTAATCGATCATTATGAATTTACCTGGTTACTAGCTTTTAGCACAATGATAATGAAATCGTGTTGGATTGACAAATTTATAAAAATATCAGACTAGGGCCCGTAACGACAACATGTAGGGCATTTAAATATTTGTTCCGTGCGGGAATCGAACCCGCGACACGCAGCGAACAGTCCATCGCTCAGCCGCTGCGCCATTCGTGTCGTCAATTGAATCATAAAAACAATTCGAATATTCAACTTTATTCAGAATGAAATTAGAAAATGTCCCTAATGATTTTAGTGGCGAGACGATCTACCGAAACATCAAAGATGACAGCGTCTGAATTTTAAACAGCAGCGGAGTACCAGCAATTTATATTTTATCGACATGTGGCATATTTGCATACCTTGTGCACGTGTTTTCTCTAGAGACCGCGGGAAAAAGCACATGTGTGCAAACGTGTATTCTTCCCCACACTTTTTTTGTGAAGGGGGGAAGTGAAACTGTATTCTGAGGCGGAATTTTACACTTGAATATATGATTTTCACTTTTAGGTGATAACATATTTTAAGCGACAGTATTTTTGTAAAGTTTTTCTGAATTTGAAGGGCAGTTATACCTTCTGGGAGCAGCGGTGACCTAGTGGTACTGGCCACGACTTAGAAGTTGTAGATCGTAGGTTCGAACCACATGAGGCGCTTTGTGTAAATTGCTTCATCACCAATACTCTTAAAACGAGGAAGGAAAAACATCGTGCTGAAACTGGCATGTCCCAGAGGCGTGGTAGATTACGGCCCACTTCCTCTCATCCAGAGGACACCTGTATCCCACGAGTAGGAACATTATATATATCGTATCGTATCATTATATATATATACGTATATTGTGTGAGCACAATGTACGAATGAGCTGTAAGGCATCTATTTGTTGGGTTAGTCTTTTTTATTGACTTGATTGTGCTCTGGCTGTTGAGAGTATGTCATGCTCACTCAAATGTCTCGCTGGTGGTGGCGTGTGTGTTGGGTCATTAGGTTCCCTTCAATATGGTTGAGCTGAATGATGCTGATCCATACGTCATGTTCGTGAGCGGACGCCGTCAGAGGGGACTGGTCATCTCTTAGCTGTCACGGCGTATTTTAATTTCTGAATTGATTTTTGTGTGTTTTCCATGATGGACGCTTACAGCGTACAATATAATATGTTGATTTGAACATGAATGATGTAATCAAATATTTGTAACAATAGCTTGAAAATTTAAAAGAGTGTCCATGGAGTTTCTTGCCAGTTCTTCTCCATAGGTACACTCTTTGGAATGGGCGACTATCTTCATCTTATTGACTGACCGACCTTCTGACAATTCAAAAGTGCCTGTAACTGGTTTATTTGATTGTGCTCTGGCTGTTGAGAGTATGTCATGCTCACTCAAATGTCTCGCTGATGGTGGCGTGTGTGTTGGGTCATTAGGTTCCCTTCAATATGGTTGAGCTGAATGATGCTGATCCATACGTCATGTTCGTGAACGGACGCCGTCGGAGGGGACTGGTCATCTCTTAGCTGTCACGGCGTATTTTAATTTCTGAATTGATTTTTGTGTGTTTTCCATAATGGACGCTCTCAGCGTACAATATATTTCTGCATCGTTCTCACACGGTTGATTTGAACATGAATGATGTAATCAAATATTTGTAACAATAGCTTGAAAATTTAAAAGAGTGTCCATGGAGTTTCTTGCCCGTTCTTCTCCATAGGTACACTCTTTGGAATGGGCGACTAGCTTCATCTTATTAACTAACCTTCTGACAATCAAAAGTACCTGTAACTGGTTTATTTGAAATAAATACTTGGATTTGATTTGATGTAAGCTGATTATGGTTTTATTATTTCTCCTGTGAAACTTATCTATAATTTAAAAAAAGTTAAAATAGCAAGCACACCCATACGGGTATGCTTGCTATTTTAACTTTACACACACACGCATGCACGCACACACGCGCACGCACGCGTGTGCTTTACGCATACTTGAAATAGCAACGTATGTAATTACTTAATGAAATCTTGAAGTTTTATTTTGTAAAAAGCTTGAATTAATAAAGATAAAATTCGTTAAGGATATTTAAATCCTCGATTGACTTTGCAATGTCACCATTAACTATGACGGACAACATACTTAATCAGAATAAATAAATATATTATTTCATACTACACCCATTTCAAAGGCTCAATCCCACACCATGAGAATCACGGAACGAATTAATCAAATGTATTCCTCGTTAATTTCAATCAAAACATTAATGGACTCGTAAACGACTTTAATAGTTGAAATTATGAAGAACGAAATGTCGACACGCCCTTGGAACAAACATTTATACAGGAAACTAGCTGCGCCCCGCGCTTTCACCTGCATAGGTTCAGATCCTGTGGAAATATCGGGGCTAAAATATATCGTATACATTAATTCTGGTTGTTAAACCATATGTGTAGCAAACATCCAAATCCGTTCAGAAGTCAGCGTCAAGAAGTAAAAAGCATAAATACAAACTTTCGCCTCTTATAAAAAAACACTTTTTGTTGCGAAACCCGAAACACGTGTCCAGTATTTTTAAGTAAAGAATCTATGTACAAAATTCCAAAAAGATATCATGAAAACTGCAAAGTTATGAGCTTGTTATCCTACTTGGCTATCCCAACAACAATATGGTCAAAGCTCCGGTCGGGCGGGCGAGCGCGGTGCATTGACCTCTGGCGTCAGCTGTTGCGCGCGCGATTACTAAGATCTATCGTAAAGCTGCTTGCGCGCGCGAGTACTATGATTTGTCTTAGTAAAACATGGTGTAAAAATTATATGATTCAGTTGCTTATTCTGAACAAATTGTATTCAGGTTCCGCATAAACAAAACTTAACTTTTTTTTTAATAATTATAAATTAGCGCTTGACTGCAATCCCGCCTGATGGTAAGCAGTGATGCAATCGTTGATGGTAAAGCGCACTAGTTTATTAAGCCTATTCACTTAAAAAACTTAGGAATAGGAAGGATGACGACAGTTGAGCCAGGTGATGCAATGTTAAACCCAACAACACGACCAACGATGCTGCGCCAGAGGGAGATTGATCTGGAGACTCTCTACGACCAAACCTCCGACACAACAACATTTGGCGCATCGTACCCGGCAGAAATCGCAACACAACTACTCAGACCCGTCCTCCGTACGGCTTTACCAGACATCATGCCGAAACACGACGAATCGGTTGGCGGCAAGACTTAGTCTGGTGGGTGGTAACTTAACGTTGTATTTGTATAATATTAGTGTCATAATAAAAACTATGCGTGACAACTATACATTTAAAAGTTAATTGGAAATTGAAGGGAAAGGGCGTAATCAACGGAAACAATTACTTTTATAACAGGAGGGGAGGTTAAGGCAATAGACATACATTTTGATATGCTGACAAAACCATTTAAATCGATTAAATAAGTATGTTCAAACAAGTTTGATGAATCATTTTTTATTTGGATTTGAAATTGTAATGTTCAACAATTTTGCTGGATAAAGAAGCTGATGTAAAGTTGTTTTTATATTGATGTCTCTGGTTGAAAACTTACCGAATTATCTATAGTTTTATACTCTGTTTCTCACCAGCATGCATCTTTTTCTAATCAAGAAAGACGCTTGGCGCGAAGCCAGTAGAAGCAAGTCCATGTTAGGCTCTTGAAATGAAATGAAATGGTTTATTATGCAAGTAGGATATTACTGATCACTTTTACACGTCATATTTTTTCTAGCTGGAGCCGGGATTTCCTAACTGACTACCTCTGAGAAGAAAAGCCGAAACAAACTCGGGGATCATCGTCTTTTTTCAAGTCCAGACATTATAAAAACTTTTTTACAAAAAAAACAACCGACTTCCAAAAACCACTACAAAGTGAAAAATAACTAATTTCGGAAGTCGGTGTCTTTGGTTTTGTATATTCGTTTTTTGACACGGACTTCCGAAATTAGTTATTTTTCACTTTGTAGTGGTTTTTGGAAGTCGGTTGTTTTTTTGTAAAAAAGTTTTTATTTTACATTTTTTTAGTTGTTAAAAGTACTATGTATTCAGTTGAAATGAATGAAGTCCAACCACAAAGTAGCTACTGTAAACCGTTGAGGAGTTCCCGGAACTGGCCTTTGTCTTCATCATCAGAGCTTTTATGTCAGTCACAACCCATCTAGGTGTAAAGTTCTTATCAATTCAAATTAATCGAGCCCAAACACAAGGTAGCTGCTGTGAATTGTTGAGGAGTTCCTTCGACTGTCTCCCGGCTCCATCATCAGATCTACTCCAGACCTTTATTAAATTGTAGTGCTTTATAATACTTAATGAAAATGCTAAGAAATGCACTAGTCGCCCCTGCAACTTTTGAAAGTTTCCCTTGTTTTCTCTGGTCTTCCACCATCAAACCCTGATATCCTTATCATGGGACCACCTTGGGAACGTCTTCTTTCCAACAGAAAAAGAATTATCAAAATCGGTTCATAAACGACGAAGTTATGCGCGAACAAACATAAAAAAAAAGCATATATACGGTCGAATTGAGTAACCTCCTCCTTTTTGAAGTCGGTTAAAAAATGAAGCTCTCCAGCTTGTGAATATATAGTTGCAATATTGTGTGTCGTGCGCATCAAAGTCGCCGCCACAAAGTCGCCGCCCCAAAGTCACCTCGGCAGAGTCGCCGCGGCAAATTCGCCAAGTCGCCGTCGCAAAGTCGCCGTTGCAAAGTCGCTGTCGCAAAGTCGCAAAGTCGACGTCGCAAAGTCACAAAGTCGCCGTCGCAAATTCGCCGTCACAAAGTCGCAGACCCGAAGTCGCCGTCCCAAAGTTGCCGCCCCAAAGTCGCCGCCACAAAGTCGTCGCTCCAAAGTCCCCAAAGCCCAATAGCTGTTCCAGGCATTTTTGGTACGTCTTGCAACCTTTGGTTTTGTCTTTCCTGGAAATAGTCTATTTGATCACGATAGAGATTGTCGTCGACATATAGCTAAAGACGACACGGTTGTTGCAGTGGTTAAGGATTCAACTGCTGCGCTGCGTCTCTCAAGTTAGATTCCCCTATAGAACAAATATTTGTATGCCTTACATGTAATTGTTCCGGGTCTGCCTGTTTGCGTATGTGGCACAAGTCCAAGTGATAAACCTGATCAACACAAAAACATTCAAGGAACATCAGCGTGAGAAAAAATACAGCGATTAGCCACATAAGCAAGTCACAGGAGCTCATAAATTCAGCCATAATCCGAGTTGATACAAGCTGAGTGGGGGAACTAATGGCTCGTCTAAAACACGGCGAAAGTTTTAAATTAGTACCGAATCTCGAAGTTATCGCGCGGAAAATTGATGTGCCTACGGGAAAAACGGGCCCCAAACTATATATTTGATGATGATGGTGTATAGGCGGTTGCTTTGGAATAAAATTAAAATTTACGTGGTTGCTTGTGTAGAAGGGAGAACCCTGAAGAAAGATTTTAAAGCTGGCAAGTGCATACCTAAGTATTAAAATTTGGGACCCTGGAAAATTAATGTTTTTCTAAGCATAAAAATATTTAGGAAATTCCACAGTGCAGGAACGCTAACCTATACAAAAAAAATAAGAAAATAATGGTACAGTCAGAAGCAAAAATATGTATACATTGCCAAGGCTCCAAAAATATGTAAACATCTTCGACTTTAAGACGAAGTGCTCAACTTGAAGAGCATAAAATTGTTGCCACCGGTTCACATCATAAATATGTATACGCTCATTACTTCATTAAATTATGCCCACCACGAAAGGAACAATACTATGTATGCACGCTTCCATCAAAGCATGTATTCACGCGTTGGTTCATAAATTAATGAAGCAATGAGCGTATACATATTTATGATGTGAACCGGTGGCTACAATTTTATGCTCTTCAAGTTGAGCACTTCGTCTTAAAGTCGAAGATGTTTACATATTTTTGGAGCCTCGCAATGTATACATATTTTTGCTTCTGACTGTACTATTTTACACACAATTTTTTTTTTTTGTTTAATTATCACATTTATTTGTATTTTTTTTCTCTTCTATCTTGTTATGCCCGACAGGGTCCATAATTGATTCGATGTTTTAACATAGGTACCAACTCATTATCATTTTAGCCGATAGACGTCCACTGCTGGATATAGGTCTCCCGCAAGGATCTCCACGTCGACCGGTCCTGCGCCTCCCCCATCCAGCGGTTTCCCGCGACATTCACTAGGTCGTCGGTCCTCCTTGTCGGGGGCCTACCCATGCAGCGTCTTCCGGTGCGTGGTCGCCACTCGAGAATCCGTCGGCCCTATCTGGTATCGGCCCTACGGGTAATGTGCCCGGCCTACTTTAGTGCAAAAATAAAGTGGCAGGTACCAACTATCATGATACACAACTTATGCAGTACAAAAGGGTAGTGAGTATAGAAATAAAAATCAAAGTGCTTCATTATTCTCTGCATAGGAAACTGAATTCTACTACAATATGAAATATAATAAGTGAATCTGCCTATGTTATGGGGTTGGATTCCAGTCTAACCGAATGCAGCTGATATCAGTATCTATACTAATATATAAAGCTAAAGAGTTTGTTTGTTTGAACGCGCTAATCCCAGGAACTACTGGTCCAATTTGAAAATTTCTTTTTGCTTTTTGCGTTTGCATCACGCTGCGACCAATAGGAGCGGAGCAAATTGAAACCTACGCGGGCGAAACCGCGTGGCGCAGCTAGTTTTACATAAAGCTACTAACTGTCTGACCTCCATAACCCAGTTACTGGGTAATACGATACTCCTTGGTAAGACTGAATGATAGAACATAATAAGTATTATGTTACCTACATTTTAATAAATGAGAAAGTTTCTTAGTTATTTCTTACTCATCACGGACTATGTGTTTTTCAAATCGTCTCTCTCTTCGCGACACACCAAAGGCCCGGCGGCACAGCCCGCCGACACAACCCAGTTTATGTTGAAAGATGCATGTAGTCCACCTTCGCCCGCGCGTGTTGCCCGGCGACATTTCAGCAGTAGTGACGTGCTATTAAACTGCCAAATAAGTCTCTGATGTCGAGCCGCCGGCAAAGTTTTACGACTTGCAATGACTGAAGCCGCCAACCTAGCCCGCCGGTAAAATGTTGCCGACATATGCCGCTGGGCCAGCTTTAATGTGTAGAGCGCTTTACACTGCAATTATAATGACATTTTAAAACAACATATTGCGACACGGCAATATTCTGGACGGGCATAGAAACAAGAAATATTCGAGATGATTTTATTTTAAACATTTCTTTAATATTTCTAATATTATTGTTAAATACAAATATAAACGAATTACTAAACGAATATCTAAGGGACTAAAAATACTAAAAAACATTATCAAACGGCTTGTAGGAAGCCTAGTTTCTTATAGAATACCAGTTCCCATCGCTTCAGTTTCCTGATGGGTGCATCGCTGTCAATCTTCTTGCTTTTTTTGTATTTTCTAAAGAAATCTGCATCGACCTGACGAACAAGGATTCTAATTTGAACAATTGAGAATAAATTCAATTTGAGTGTCTTCAAGGCTAGAGTGAATAGGCACTTAATAAACTAGCGCGCTTTACTATCAACGATCGCATCACTGCTACCATCAGGCGGGATTGCGGTCTTGCGCTAGTTTATCCATACTAATATTATAAATGCGAAAGTAACTCTGTCTGTCTGTCTGTCTGTCTATCTGTCTGTCTGTCTGTTACGCTTTCCCGCTTAAACCTCTCAACCGATTTTGATGAAATTTGGCACAGACAATCTTTAGACCCTGAGAAAGAACATAGGCTGCCTTTTATCCCGGAAAAATTTGATGTTCCTGAGGGAAATCTAAAAAGCGCGATATAACCGAACTCCACGCGGGCGAAGCCGCGGGCGGAAAGCTAGTAAATTATAAAAAAAAAAAATTTGGGCTAGTGGTAATGGCTGCAAATCTATGAGGTCTAACTACATCGTAGAAGTGAATCCATAGAGGTGCTGTTTCTTCGCCACTGCTTTCAATATGGTGACGGGATATATCGCAAGGAAACCGGCATGCCCTAAAACTAGTAAATTAGAAAATATCCTCTCACTGGGGCCACATGGTGGATTATTGCTCGCTCCCTTTCGCTGAGACGACACCTGCGTTTTTAGGCTTAATCCCACCAAACAAAAAATCAAAAACCAGTTGGCTTATTCCATCAATCATTATGATCAAAATTCTTTGGCATCTCAAACATTGATTCTACATATTTTTTTTAATAACTATAAACTAGTGCTTGACCGCAATCCCGCTTGATGGTAAGCAGTGATGCAATCGTTGATGGTAAAGCGCGCTAGTTTATTAAGCCTATTCACTCAAAAAAAATCCGAGTGAAATTCCTTTTCACTCGGTTTTTTTTAAAGACGGCAGTTGAGCGAGGTGATGCAATGTGATGCAATGTCAAACACGACCAACGATGTTGCGCCAGAGGGAGATTGAGCTGGAGACCTCCGCGACCAACCTCCCGACACAACGTTTGACGCATCGTACCCGGCACACATCGCAACACAACTGCTCAGACCAGTCCTCCGTACGGCTTCACCAGACATCATGCCGGAACATGACGAATCGCTTGGCGACTAGACTTTTTCTGGTTGGTGGTAACTTCTGCCGGCAGCCGATGTTGAAGGTTCACCAACAGTTGCTACACAACTAATACACTAATGACGTGTGACAAATGTCAATATTGAGTCAGCGTGGACGTCAACCAGGTCGCTGCGTTCGTTTACCAGTTTGCACATATGAGGTACAGGTGAATTAGCACCAGACACTGTATGGCGAAGAGGTGGAGTTAAGGGTGTAATGGGTTTACGAGGTGGTCTACGTGGTACTCTGAAGTTGAACCTACATACCAATTATGGGCAGTCAATGGCGTTATTGAGCAGTTTATATGCGAATGTCAAATCCAAGATTTTCAGAGTCCATTTTGTAGCATAAAGAGAGGGAGTGGGCTGTAATCTGCAACGCGGGCCCAGTGCGGGTTGGTAGATGTCACATGTCTTCGAAGTTTTGGCTCTAGGACATGCCGTTTTGTCACGGTATTTTCCTTCGCCGTTTTGAGAGCAGTGGTGATGAAATAATTTACACAAATTAAAAATCTCATGGGGTTCGAACCTACAATTTGTATAGTCGCGGCCGATACTGCTAAGCCACCGCTACCCTACGTGTCAATTCTACGTGGTCTTCATATAATGATCTGACCTACTTGACTTCTGGACTTTAAGAGAGACTGTGTGTTGACTGTGTTTACCATTTATCAACCAGGTCAATATCATGAAAGAAAAAGTAACTATCAATATTATTAATTGTTGCAGGCCTTACCTTGACTCTCTGATCAACATTATCCCTGACTCCTGCAACAGGTCCAGCAGTTTCAGATTCAGGCCGGTTCTTAACCCTAGGATAGAACAGCCATCTCTTGGAACCAAAGCCATCGCTCTTGAGGATTTCCTGGATGCGGTCTTGCCGCTTTTTCGTTGCCAAGAATTTGGATGGGTGTTTCTTGTGATTGCTTGCTGTGAAACATTAGTTTTTTTTTTACCAAGAGCGCAGCGTGGTTTCAGTCATTCGTGTCCAAGATATACTTAGAAAGTACATAATTATAACTTAGGAAAGTTACATTGGTACTTGCCTGAACTGGAATCGAACACGCACCCTCATACTTGAAAGGCTGATGTTTTAACCACTAGGCTATCTAAGCCGCCTAGTGGTTAATTTAATCTAAATCCGCTTAATTGTTTTTTTTGCGTGATACAGCTAAAAGCATCTATCCTTCCTCACAAAATTTTGTTTTTATATGACAATTATAATTCTAGTCCAAAACAAGGGTGCTATTAGTTATAGATAGTTTTGTCTATCTCTAGCACTGGAATCATGGTGGCAATAAAAAAACGTCATAACATGACTCCACAAACTTTCACCTATTCCTAAAAAGTAACAAAGAATACTTACGTGTTAGATACAAAACTCTAAAGGCGTCAAGAAAGCCGGGCTCCTTATAACTTATTTCGCGAGGACGTGTCGTTCCCGAATGCGTCCGACTGCGACTCCGCGATCTAGAACGCGTTATCGACCGCGAATGCGACCGCGAACGCGTTCTCGAAGTTGTCCGTGATCGTGACTTTGATCGTGTTCTGGACCTTGACCGCGATTTCTCCCGTGGGCCGATACTTCGCGAGCGGGAACGTTTTGAATCTCTATGTTTTCTGACTCTTTGTTTTGATCTACTTCTTCTGGAAAGAAAATAAAACAATTGTTAGCAACATTGTATTCTTCAATCTTTTCAGCCACATTGTAGTTGAATGGTACAGTGGCATGCAACAGTTATACACTATGTAACAAAAACCCTGTTGTTCCTTTCAGGGACATACCTTTAAATTTACTTACAAGCACATCATTAATGAAATTTAATTTTAAAAAAGTAATTATTGTCTAGTCGAGGGGTCAACATCAAATAACTATTAAAATCGACACTTTCGACAAAATGTTTAGAATATCTGATTTTATAAGTTAAAGAGATTGCCGGGAACGTTCTACTTATGTCTTCTTCATGCAGAATTGCAAAGGTAAGAAATTAGTTAAAGATTACAAATATTAATAATTAAATATTTATTTTAATTATAATTTTTGTTGAACCAATTTTTATAAATGATATGTTTTATTACATCCGTATACCGATTCTTAAAACGTAGGCAGAAGGAACAACAGGGTTTTTGTTACATATTGTATAGAAATATAACCATCTAATCATTCACTATTACACACTGTATTCTAATTCATTCAGTCCTATGTGGTACTGGGCATAGAATAGTACCATCCCATATCCTCCCGTGGGTGTAGTAAGACGCGACTAAGGGAACTCTCACCAGGGAAGCGGACAGCAGCGCTTCGCCAGTGGAATAACAAATTACTGCGATCCCCATTCCACCTGCCAAGCGTGGGGATTACGGCAAAGCCCCCCAATGGGATGATAGCCTTGCTGTTCAGCAGTGAACCTCTATAGGCTGAGAAGTAGAAGAAGAATCATTCACTAAGACCACCAATACCACATCTTCGTAACATTCCTATGAAACAAGTCGATAGTCACTAAGGTAATTAACTGATAAATTCTTTAGCAGTCATTATTTAATAGGGAATCAATCAAAATGAAAAGTTATTCTTTCTTAATAGGCTGAAAGTACTTTTCGAATAACATTACAAAAGATAGGCCCACAAAACCCCCCTTCAAACACTTCCTAGTCCTTTCGCTGGGGAGAAGACGTAGCGCAAACTCCCCAGTAGCACAACTGTTTTTTGGTTAGAAAAACTTGCTTCTATACTACGTATATTGCTAATATACTACGTATGCAAAGAGGTAAACATTACACTACACAGAAAATCAAATTAAACTATTTGCCATATGTCAGTTCATTTTAGCGGAAAGACGTTCACTCCTAGACATAGGCGTCCCCTAAGCATCTCCACGACAACCGGTCCTGCGCCTCCCGCATCCAGCGGTTTCCCGCGACCTTCACCAGGTCGTCAGTCCACCTTGTCGGTACCACCTACCCACGGTGCGTCAGTTAACTACGCCAAATTTTAATTGTCAAACATGTGTATGCATGCTAATTAAGCATACAGGATGTCACAATATGATTTTTTCATCCGACATTTTCACCCTTAAGGCGTATATATTTATGAAATTTACAAAATCAAGACGAATGAACATGATAATCAGAAAATAAGTATGTAAGTAATATAATTATAAACTGACAAAATATAATCATTAATAAATACAAATGTCAAATAGTGTCATTCAAAAAGTCATTTACATTGTACATAACACTTGTCTGTTAATAAACTTCGAATTTTATTTTTACACAAATTAACCAATTAATAGAATGAACTACGCAAGCTAAAATATATATAACGATTAGTGAATGCTTTTTAATATAAACTAGCAGTATCCAGTGATATCACTGTATACTGTATAGTTCATTCTATTAGTTGGTTAATAGTTTATTAACAGATAAGTGTTATTTAAAAAATATTGGTTTTAACACGTTATACTAGCTCAGCAGTGCTTGACATAGGTGATCCAGTCACTCCCGACAGATATCTGTCGGGAGTGACTGGATGCGGAAAGCGGAGGACAATATGCTGCAATGTGGAGCTTGGATGATTCTCACCTATGTCAAGGACTGCTGAGCTAGTATAACGTGTTAAAACCAATATTTTTTCAATGTCAGTCAAAGATATACAGAATAAATAGCACTTTCCCTTTTTCACAACGGCATAATATTGATGGCGATAACACGTCATAGTACAGCCCCTGCGTAACACACTAACATTATTAATGGGAATCATTTTAAAAACATATTGCTTATCCATTGCTCCATACTTTCGAATAATGTGTCTGCTTAACAATGTAAACAACGCAATGAATGTTGTTGAACTGTCAAAATGAAACTCATTGCTACTGATAGTATGTTACGTAACTACCCCATAGAGCTAGTGATATCTGTCAAAGTGCTGATAAACAGTTTCTGTGTTGAGCAAAAGCCAAATCTTTCTGTCACGAGTGTCAGGTTTTAACATCTAGTTTATATGGTTAACTCGGGCATACCTGGATCTTTCCCTGTCCCCATTTAAAGTTCCAAGCGAATAATATTCGCCAAAACCATCTCCATGATCAGGGTACTCTCCCTCCGTGGGTCGCATCTGTGGGAACGGTGGTGGGTGATATGGGTACCCATAGCCTTCCATAAAATATTAACAACTCAACACCATATAGTACAAAAAATCACGAATAATTTACGATAATTTTCATTCGGACGGTGTCACTGTCAAATTTTGTCTTCTTTTGGTTTGTAACTCCTTTGTTTCTGTGGAGGTTTGTTTTCTTTATTTTGGTTAACTATCAGTCAGCCAGTTTTGAACTGCTGGATTCTTATACAGGGAATCGATTCAGTCGTTTTCATACTTAGAAAATGTTTATATTCAAGTTGCAATTTACTTTCAGCAATCATAAAAACTTGCCAAAATTAATAATACATCACTTTTTTAACCAATAAAAAAAAAGTCATATTCATCATCAGCCCTCGATTAGCCCATCGATTATAAACTAGTGCTACAATCCCGCCAAATAAATAAATAAAAAAATAAAAAATAAAAACGCCTTTAATTTCTAAACAGAAGGTAATTAGATAATAGTAGGTAATTAGTTGTAATAGGTAATTGGTAATTGTAGTAAAAGAAGTAAAAAGTAACATAGTAACTAACAAATAAAAAAAAAAATGTAACTTAAAAAAAAACAAAATATTAAATAAAAAAGTAATTATAGTCTACTAGTCTTTTTTTATTTTTTTTTATTTATATTTATATATATATATATTTATTCTTCTGCTAGAACCCCTCGTCTGGTGAACGCCTCCTCCAATGACATAAAATTTGTTTTTTGATTAGGGTTTAGGTACTATAAATTTTGTTGATTCCTTTGGAGGGTTTTGGTCATAATCCCGCCAAATAGTAAGCAGTAATGCAATCATTGATGATAAAGCGCGCCAGTTTTTTAAGAGCCTATTCACTCTAGCCTTGAGGATATTTAAATTATAGTCAGGCGTATATCATTGTATTTTTGACGCATTAAGACTGCAATTAGTTTTTTTTTAAATTATAAACTAGCGCTTGACCACAATCTTACCTGATGGTAAGCAGTGATGCGATCGTTGATGGTAAAGCGCGCGAGTTTATTAAGAGCCTATTCACTCTAGCCTGGAAGACACTCAAATTGTAATCCGACGGAAACACCACGGCTGACAAATTGTTCCAGTCCCTCGATGTACACGGTATGAAAGAGGAAGCGAAACGCTTCGTCCGGATCGTAGTGGTGTTAACAACGCAAGGGTGGAAAGTTGCCGTACGACGGGTCGTCCGATGATGGAACGAAGATGGGGAATTAAATCATGCAATTCCCTTGCACACTCACACCAGAATGCATAGATATAGAAGACCGAAAGGCTGGCTATTCTACACCTGTGCTCCAGGCTTTGGAGACCGTTTCGAGTTAAATCTGGGTCGCCAATCAGCCTCTTCGCACGCCTCTCCACTGAATCCAAAGTAGCCAGATGACATTTCGCAGCAGAAGCCCAAATGTGGCTGCAGTACTCCACACACGAGCGGGCCTGTGCTTTGTACAACATGAGAAGCTGCCTTGGTGTGAAGTACCGCCGGACCTTTGTGAAGACGCCAAGTTTTCTGGCAGCCACCTTGGCTTTGGACTCAATGAACCGCCCAAAGTTCAGGTTCTAGGAAATCTCAACTCCCAAAAGCTGAAGGCGGTCGGTGCACTCCAAGGATACATTCTGAAAAGTAGGAGCCATGGTGAACGGGCTCCTTTTAGCAGTGAAAAGACAAGCCTGTGTTTTGGCGGCATTGAATGCTACAAGATTGCCTTTGCCCCATTCGGAGACTGCCTGTAGTGCAGCACTCGTACGCTCTACCATAGCCTCTCTTTCGGACCGGATTGATTCCTTACTAGCCCGAGCTTCCGGCAGGTATCTTTCCACAACTGTGCTGTCATCTGCATACCCATAGATACCGGGCATCAGTTGATCGTTAATATGCAGCAGAAACAGAGTTGCAGAGAAAACAGACCCCTAAGGAACACCGGCATTGGTCGACATGGGCTCCGATGAGCATCCGTCGATAACAACTCGGAGGGACCGTTCAGTGGAAGTATTTTACCCAATCAGTCAGGCCAGCGGAAATGCCGTACGCTGCTAGCTTACTCAAAAGGCCAGCGTAACATGCCCGGTCGAAGGCCTTCGAGGTATCAAGGGAGACGGCAATCGCTTCCCCATTTTTCTCTAGGGACTCGCCCCACCAGTGAGTGGCATACACTAGTAGGTCCCCCGTTGACCAATTGCGTCGAAACCCGTACTGTCGGTCACTGAGATCGTTACCCTCCAGGTAAGCCAAGAGCCGCAAGTTCAATACACGCTCCATAATCTATAAGATGTCACAATCATATCAATTAAGAATGCTAACGTTCTTAAAAATACAGGAATTGCACCTCTGATTTTTCAAAATAACATAACATAATCAGCTTATATTGTTCCCAATGGTACTCTCGGTGATAGGAAGTGGGCCATAATCTACCACGCGGGCGCAGTGTGGCTTGGTCACATGTCTTCTAAGTTTTTGACTCTAGGACACGCTTGATAGGGTTCGAACCTACAACTCGTAAGTCGCAGCCGACACCACCTTGGCCATCGCTGCTCTGCTTCTCAAAATAATGTACTAAATATTTATGTCTTAATGTACCAAATATTTGTGTTCGCTTTCTTTGTTTCAGTTCAGGCAAGTCTGATACGCACAAATGTAAATTCTTTTTACTTCCCATCAGCACGCAAAGAACTTAAATCAAGTTAATTAATAATAATTAGTCAACGGTGTTCAAAGCTTGCCGCATTTTTTTGTTGATTTCTAAGTGATAATCCTTAGCCAAAACTCGTTCAGTACTTGCTTCCAAAACCCTTTTAACTTGTGAATACCAAAGCCCTTTTAAACTTTAAAAACAATATATTTTCCTCAAAAGTAATCAAGCCACACCGTCAATACTATAATCCAACTTGAACAAATTTCTAAGACATTATTATCGAAAATACTTGCGACATTTTCCGAGTTTTCACGTCGATTGTAATCGAGTAAAAAAAGTTCTCGAGTAACTTATCGATTTGGAAAGAAAGAACAATTAAAGAAGTAAGATAAATTAAGAATCGATGAATGCTTAATGGTTCCCTCCATTAGAGGGTTTTGAGTTGGTAGCGCAATTTTTTTTTAAGGAAAATTTTAACTACTCCCCTTTAAAGTTTGAGAGAGAACATGGATCTAGAGAGAATCGTTGTGCTATTTTTTTAAACGGATTAATAATAATCGTTATTACACAAAAATAGGTACAAAAATGTGTGAAGTCCCTGACTCCTGTGCTAGGTGATATATACTCGTATACCTGTGTTACAGGAGCCAGTGCCCTCTCCGAATAGGAGATTTTGCAGAATCCTATGCAAAAAGATTAACATGAGTTTGGTAACAAGAGTAAACTTAACTAAAAGCGGTTTTAAGAAGCCTGTATTGAGCATTTGATAGTGTTTGCTTATGTGCGTGTTTGTTTATTATATAATAAGCTAATAATCAAGTTCTTAATATTCATACAGTAATGACTTGATCATTTAGTAATGCCACACTTTAAAAAGTATGCTTTAAAAGCAACCTGAGTGATAAAACAGACATTGGAAAGAGCACACATATACGGTGGGTTTTAGTCAGTAAAAGTCTGACACACATGGCCGCTCTCCCCAGAGTCGAGCGGGAGAAGTCAATTGATTATTTCCCAAAGAGGGCAATCCTCGTAATTTTATATCGCTCATACACAGAGAGGCAATTGTGGTCATTTTTAGAATGTTCAGAGCCTGGTCTGAATCCCGAATCACTCTCATTTCGGCGACAAGAGGTAATTTTGACAAATTAAGACTGAGACTACAAGGTAATAGTAATTAACACACCAACCTCTCAAGTATGAGTGTGCGGGTTCGATTCCAGGTCAGGCAAGTACCAATGCAACCTTTCTAAAGTTATATGTACTTTCTAAGTATATCTTGGACACCAATGACTGATTACAAGGTGATGGAAAACATCTTGAGGGAACCTGAACTTTAAGTCTTTAATCGCCAACCCGCATTGAGCAAGCGTGGTGACTACGCTAAATCCTTTTCTGTACGAGAACAGACCTATGCCCAGCAGTGGGACGATAAAAAGGTTGATGATGATAAAGACTGAGATTAACCTGTGACAGTTCGTATCGTCGTAATTCTTCTCTTATTTCATATCATCTTTGGTGGACCAAAGAAAGAGGGAAACAAAATAACAGAACATTAAAATACGAGGGTTTCTTCGTGCCGCTTCCATGATTCCTGACTCCGCGCCACACGGAGGCAATACAGTGTTCTTTAACTCCGTTGCTCACAGTCGCGGTCTATTCTTCACTTACTTTTTAGAGTTCCGTAGTCAAAGGGTAAAAAGTCCAATGACAGACATTGGGTCTTAGTAAGGTCGGCAGTGGGAAACGCGCTGCCCGGTAAGGACTCGGGCCGAGTTGACGGCGCGTTGTGATTCACGCGCGTCTCAAAGAGATGTCAGCACATCGTGACGGGGTCCACGAAGACCGATGCCTCCTGAGTCAGGGTTGCGGGTTGTTTAAAAAAGAAACAGTGGCCCTGGCGCACAGGGAAGTGATGAAACACGGGTGGGTTTTAGTCATTAAAAGTCTGACACGCCCTTCCGCTCCGCCCAGAGCGGGAGAGGTCATTTAAGGGGTAGATCGATGCTACGACGCTATTACTAAGAAGTAATACCGTCGTAGCATCGTTCTGCATGACTGTATGTCTGTATGTCTGACTGATTGACTTTTTTTTTAATAATTATAAACTAGTGTTTGACTGCTATCCCGCCTGATGGTAAGCAGTGATGCAATCATTGATTGTAAAGCGCGCTAGTTTATTAAGCCAATTCACATAAAAAACTTAGTGAATAGGAAAGAAGACGGCAGTTGAGCAAGGTGATGCAATATTTAACCCAATAACACGACCAATGATGTTGCGCCAGAGGGAGAATGATGTGGCCCCAGAGGGAGATTGATCTTGAGACCCTCCACGACCAAACTCCCGATACAACAACATTTCGTGCATCGTACCCGGTACACATCGCAACACAACTGCTCAGACCTGTCGTCCACAATAGCAGACTAGGGCCCCAGACATCATACCGGAACACGACGAATCGTCTGTCCGTTTGTCTGTCTGTCAGTCTGCTTGTCAGTTGAAATTTTCACAGATTATTTCTGTTGACGCTGTGAAAACAAAGTTTTTTTTAGTTTATAGACATTGGCACGGAACCCTTCGTGGGCGAGTCCACTTTGCACATAGCTAGTTTTTTTTTAATATTCCGCAAGTTTTCAGCTCACTTAGATTTTATAGAAAGTGTACTTTATTATAACGGTCCAGCAGACCAGCTCGGCCGTTAGTGGCTTTTAAAGTAAGACCAATAAGTAGAATTTATTCTTCATGAATTTCAAGAACGGAGGTAAAGTTATTGATGTTGATGGTGGCTTAAATACCTGCTTTTAATGGGTAATGTTCGGATGTTCCCCTTACTTACTTATTTGAATCATCCTTTACGTATAAACACCACAGTGTTTAAGGGATGTTTTTTTATATTGAAGAGATTACCCCGTCAGCGCGGTTTTGTCTCCCATATTGAGGTGGGAGAATCTTTCTTGCTTTTCGTTTTTACTGAAGGTGACAGTAAACTTTCTTCTTATTACATCTTGTTAATTATTCTTACAGGTAAATGTTACTCAATCAATATTGTTAAGCTTTATGGGTTTATTCATAAACGATGATTAAAGTTAAGTGACGTTAAAAGGTCATAAATATATGGTTAAAGAATCGCTAATCACTAGTTACCTTTAAGCAGCGTTTATGAATAAGGGGGCACCTAGGACCCTGAACTCTGGACCTGGACCCTGGTGGGGGAGAGCAAATGGTTGCTTGACGGTAAATACTAATTTTAAGAACGTTAAAAATCTCATCTTAGCCCTCAATCTGTCAAAAACCCACCCCCCCATCACCCATTTTGACAAGCTTGTGACATTTTTACATTTTTGGAGCCAAGATGAGACTGTGACCATATTTTGAACACTTTTAAATAGGAGAATTGGGTTTCCTTCTTTTTTACCTTTATTTGGGTTGGTGTTGCAAAATGCCACCTGGCAACTTTGGATTCGGTAGAGAGGCGTTCAAAGAGGCCAATTGGCGACCCAGATTAAGTTAAAAACGGTCTCTAAAGCCTGGAGCACAGGCGAAGAGTAGCCAGCCTGTTGGTGTTCTATAGGAAGTATTTTGGAGAGTGTGCGAGGGAATGGCATGACTAAGTCCCCCCATCTCCGTTCCAACATTGGACGACACCCTTAAGTTGTTGACCACTACGATCCAGACAAAGCGTTTCGCCTCGTCTTTTATACCACGTACCGCATCATGGGACTGGAAAAATTGGCCAGCAGCGGTGTTTCCGTCTGACAATAATTTAAATATCTTTAAGGCTAGAGTGAATAGACTGTTAATAATAAACTAGCGCGCTTTACTATCAACGATTGCGTCATTGCTTACCATCGGCGGCGACTTACAGGCGGGATTGCGGTCAAGCACTAGGTTTATAACTATTACTAGCTTTCCGCCCGCGGCTTCGCCCGCGTAGAGTTCGGTTATATCGCGCTTTTTGGATTTCCCTCGGGAATATCAATTTTTCCGGGATAAAAGGTAGTTTAAACCTTCCTTAAGAATCACTCTATCTATTAAAAAAACCGCGTCAAAATCCGTTGCGTACTTTTAAAGATCTAAGCATACATACGAACATACAGCGAAAGCGACTTTGTTTTATACTATGTATTGATATACTTAAATATATATACTTAAACTTAAATATTTATACTTTTAATTAAAAGTTCCATACAAGGATTTTGAATTTGAAAAAGTAATTTTATTTTATAATTTTTGCCAAGAAGTGGTATCGAATTACTAAGTAGCTAAAAAATACTGGTATTTAGGTGCATCTGGTACTCAGCTGCAGTGTTAAACTGAGACACCAACATAGCTGGGTAAAGGTTAGGTGAATTTGATGCCTATTTTCCAAACATTTGAGCTAAAGTGAAAACACTCACGAGTCACGACGCAATAGGCTGACGTTTTAACGTGACAAAGTCTTATAGTTCGATGGAGCTGGCGGCACGCACAAAATGACTCATGCGGCGTTACCCCGAGAGCGCGGAACGAGCGATAAAGAGGCACAATAATTGGCCTCCGCGTTCGGCAGCGTTCGACATCTGTCTCTCTCCCACTTGGGTGACCGATGCGTCCACGTGGACATGTACTTACATGTTTTCGTCAAGTATGAAGTGCAAAGAAAAGTGAATGTGGTGTCAATTGTTTATAGCAACAATAATTGCGGTGATAAAGGTTTGAAAAATGCAACAATTCAATAAGTATTTTCTTATAACGTTGTGTTCAACTGTCGTCAATGAACCGACATTACAGACAACGGTTTTTTTTAAACACACACACGCCTCGATGCACATTTTGCTATTTACGTTAACGTAATAGTTCCAGGCTCCGGGCTCCTACTAATAAAAGCATGAACAGCATATAAATTTAAGTATCACAAATTCAGATTGAATTGTGCAAATAATAACAGAACTGCATTCGTTTTCAGTCCTCATTCCAATCTGATTGCTTTAACAGTTCTCATGAAACGTGAAACTTGTTTGCATAACCACATTTACGAGTATATACAGAATTTTAAAGTAAGTTGGAAAACCTCGAAACTAGGATCACTCACTCACCGTCAAAGCTTGGCAGTTTTTTTGAGTGGCAGGGAAAAAATATTGCAAATCGTACTAATTAACTGAAAAGTGTTGCTACCTGTCGGGAGTAACCTGCTTCAATGTTGCTAGGGCTGCCTTTTGATTTTATTAACTTTGATGCATGTTTGAACTATGTAGCAGTGATGGTTAAGTGGAATCGGCTGCGAATTACCAGGTGCAGATTCAAACCCCGTCAGGCGTTTTAAGTTGTGTTAATTATTTCATCACCACTGTTCTCAAAACGGCGAAGGAAAACCACGTGAGGAAACTGGCTTAGTCCTAGAGTCAAAACTTCGAAGCCCGTTCAACTTGGCTCCTACTTTTCGCATGGAGCACAGGCGAAGAGTAGACAGCCTGTCGGTGTTATATAGGCTGCATTTTGGAGGTTGTGCGAAGGAATTGAAGGAATTGCATGATTTAATTCCCCCATATCCTTTGTATCATAGGACGCCCCGTCGTTGCTCAATAATATCAGCAGATGGATTTTGTAAATTTTGTAAAGATAAGCGTCTGTTGTTCAATAATATCAGCCGATAGATTCTGTAAAGTATAAGAACTTATATTATAGAGAAAAGCATCTAGTGCTCAATAATTCCAGTCGATGGATTCTGTAAAATATAACTACCTACTTATATTATAGAGACAAGCGTGGGGTACTCAATAATATCAACGTAGGGATTCTAAAAAAAAAACTCAACGTGAAAAGTTAAATAAAGTGAGATAAGTGTGATCTGTCAATAGTGTCAATACCTAGCATTAGTTGAAATTACTCACTCCACTTCAGCTAAGATTTTATGATGTGATGGTTACTAAATCGCACTGGGTGGTACACACAAAAAGCGTGCGTAGATGTTAAAACGTCTATGGAGTATCATCATCATTCATCATTTCAGCCGAAAGACGTCCACTGCTGGACATAGGCCTCCCCCAAGGATCTCCACGACGACCGGTCCTGCGAATCCCACATCCAGCGGTTTCCCGGTACCTTTACCTTCGGTCGTCGGTCCATCTTGTCAAGGGCCTACCCACGCTCACCACTCGAGAACCCGACGTCCCCATCGGGCATCGGTCCTACGGGCAATGTGCCCGGCCTACTGCCACTTAAGTGTTGCAATTCTTCGGGCTATGTCCGTTACTCTCGTTCTGCGGATTTCCTCATTTCTAATTTGATCACACAGTGAAACCCCAAGCATAGCCATCTCCATTGCTCGTTGAGAGATCTTCAGCTTTCTTATAAAGCCCATTGTTAGTGACCACGTCTCAGTTCCATATGTCATCACTGGCAACATACAGTGGTAGACTTTTTTCATAATTTGACAGAACTAATATCTTCTTTCTTTCTTATTCTTTAGAGTGAATACTACTTCAACTCTTCAATGGCCTCTGTGGTTAGATACCACAATTTTGCCAATAACACGTGTGACAAATTATAGAAATTCTTTAATAAAACTATTTCACAATAATGACAGATATCGCCAATGACAGTTGAAAAAACGGCCGCGTGAGCCGACTACTAGGAGATTTGATGTAAAGCCATGGTGTGGTCACTATGCTGCGATATTTCAATGTTCTTTATGAATTATTCACTGAATGCACTTTTTACTACATAAATCACGCGCTTTTATTTAGTAAACGACACTATAAATAATTCCAATGAAAAATGAGCGTGACATTCATTCCTGTCAAATCCCCAGAACTGAAATCTTCTCCCTTTTTTAATTGAGAGATGCACGAAACTTTACAGATGAGAATTAGTTTTTGAACATAGAATTCGGCGAAAATGTTCACTAATGTAGTTAGAATGAGAACGTATTTACGAAACTTTACAGAAGTTTGCGCTATATGGTGTAATATTTACTACTACTACTTAGTAATATTTACTTACTAGTGTAACTAAGTATATTCATACTTATTTTCCATTAGTTTGTACTCGTGGCTAGGCACATCAATCTGCGAAACTTGGGGTTACCTTCTAACAAGTTTTCTTTTTCATTTACAATGTAGCGAACCTTAGAAAGTTGTAGGCAATAGATTGAGTAATTGCTTTACGAAATCCAATTTTCTAGTGTAGGTACTGTGAAGAACTACTAGACATGTCCTTCAAGATACTCGGAGATATAGTCAAACCAACAATATTGCGTATTTTATCTCAGAAACCTATTTTTGAGAGCCTAATCTCGTCTGAACTTAAATTTATACCAACATATAAAGCTGAAGAGTTTGTTTGTTCGAACGCGCTAGTCTCAGGAACTACGGGTCGGATTTGAAAAAATATTTTTGACTTGGATAGCCCATTAATCCAGAAAGGATTTAAACTATATAACATTACACTGGTACCAATAGGAGCGGAGCATATAAAAAAGAAAAAAAAAAAACAAATAATAATCCTTATCCAAATAAATTAACAGTATTTAATTCTGAACAAAATTGTCTATAATTTTCTAACTTTTACTATTGTCTCGTCTTTTATAGTAATCACTTTTAAATACACGTAGCTTGCGTTGCATGATAGCACTAAACAGCCCTAATAACGTAGCAAACTAATATTATCAATTTGATTCATTTTGGACCATATTGCTAATTCATTACTCGTAACTAAAGGGTTAGAATAATTTCAAGTTCACTTCATGATTTGTCATGGAAAAAACTCAGATGGATTTGGCGGAGGATTGAGTAAGCACCCCAGGGCTCGTAAATGTCTGAACTTGTGACTATTTAGCATCTTAATTGAATACCACACACCCACATTACCATCAATTTGATTCATTTTGCTAATCCATTGCTCCAAGTGTTTGAATTTTTTTTCTACTCAAGAACATAATTATCGTAATGAATGTCGTTGAACTGTCAATATGGAACCCATAGCTATAGTGTGATACGCAAATACCCTGCCTCTTAGTCTCTTTAAGTATTGTATTACAATGACATCATAATCTGCTGAGATACAGGCATCATCTCTATGAATACCGCATTCAATATATTTATTGTTAACTCTTCAATACTTGATCCAAAGTAATTTCTTATTAAGGGATTAGTGTGATTTATGAATTTATGACTTGTAAAGTTGATAAATGACACAGCTTTTGATCAATTTCGAAAATCTAGAGCGAATATATTCTTCCACAAGAAAAAAAACGCGCGATTTTAAATTAAAATATTAGAGATTCAAAACTCATATTGTTAGTAATTTCACAGATGGCAACCCTACATTTTTCCTATTTGAATATAATTTGTGCAGCAGACGCCATTGAATTGAAAATCAACTCTACGATCTTTTAGTACAGGGTTGATTTTAGAATGTGTGTGCTTGTGTTTTACACTATTTCATTAGTAGTTGGCTGAAGTTCCGTGTCATAATAAGGTTGACAGGCACGTGGCGTCACTGACAGGGAAGGCCGTCATTTCCTGTTTTGATATTTCACTGCAAAATCGTTCAGTTAACGTAATTTCACGTTCTGTACAAGGACTTATTTTTTGCTAAGGCTCATCATTGCATCATCATTTTTGATGGCCGGTTTATTGAATTAGGTAACCAACATCGATAAATAATAGTAGTTTATGATACTGATACATAATGAGGGGTATTAAGCACGAGTTTTTTAATAGTATCACACGAGTGTGTAATACCTAATTATGTACAGTTTCATACACTACTTTATCTAATCTCAGTGCGTCTAACGCCAACGCAACACAATTCCATTTATTCAGTTTCATAATTGTAATATGCAAAATGTTAACAATTCTGCACCCTGCATCACAGCGCATGCGCCAAAGCGCGTGCAGCCACAGATAAAAAATGAAAGAGTACTGTCTACATTATTATAATAATAAACAGATATGATAGTTGTACGCTTCAAGTTCAATGCGCTAGTGACTTATCTACCTTAGTTTAATATTATATCAATGGCTGTCTTTGGTACAAACCATAGACAGCCATTGATATAACAAACCGTAATGAAACAAAAACCGTAATGAAAAAAAAAAAATTACTATAACATTATTTTGTTAGAGAAATAATGTTATAATTTATTTTTTTAATTTCCTTTCGATGTACTATTGGTAAAGTACGTCAATATAAACTCCTTTTTGGTTTTATATTTTTAATTTTTTGATATGAGAGTAGATAAAATATTTTACAAAATATGGGTGTTGCATTTTTTTATGGCCAAGGAACAAATAAGGTGGGTGGGTCAGGGTTGCAGGTTGGTTAATCAAGAAAATGTGGCCCTGACCGTCGCACGGGCAAGTGAAGAAACACGAGTAGGTTTTAGTCACTAAAAGGTTGACACGCCCTTCCACTCCGCCCAGAGCGGGAGAAGTCATTTAATGATTTCCCAACCCAACAAAAAAAAAGGAATAAATAAAGTTGGACATTGATAGTAGAAGATAGAAGAAAATGAAGAGGATTAGCTGCTTGTCACTTGTTTCCGTCTGAACTTTCCAGGTTTTTGAATGTCTGTTTATTACAGCTAATTAAATCGACTTCTGAGAATTGCGATTTGCCGAGTTTCCGAGTACGACTCTTGTTAATAACTTCTTAGTATTGATTGCTTTGGTTTTGGCCAAAAGTACTACCCAATGGGTCTTTTAATGGCAAGCGACAACGCTTCATGTCCAGATGGAGACAGCGGGATTACCTGAACTCCCTCAATAAGAACTGGTGCTCAAAAGCAGCAAACGTAATCCCAAGCAATAATTACAATGACAGATCACTTCACCTTTTTTATATTTAATTATAAACTAGCGCTTGACCGCAATCCCGCTTGATGGTAAGCAGTGATGCAATCGTTGATGGTATAGCCTATTCACTCATAAAATTGAGTAAATAGGAAGGAAGACGGCAGTTGAGCGAGGTGATGCATTGTTAAACCCAACAACACGACCAACGATGCTACGATGCAACGATGCACCAAGCGTGGTGATTACGCTCAATCCTTCTCTGTATCAGAGGAGACCTGTGCCCAGCAGTGGGACGACAAAAGGTTGATGATGGATCAGTCCCACGACTGCTTTTTTTAAAACAAACACTTCTACTTCATTATTAATTTTGATTAGTATGACGGTTAATATGCCCATCTCCCGTTATCATAGGCCCTGTTTTAACTAGTATGGGCGTACCTACCATGGATAGTGTTGTGTTATCTTACAATAAATAGTACAAAATTTTATTGTACACAAGACTACACATATCCAGTGTTAGTTGACCTCGCTCCGTATATGTTTTTCGTATAACGAGAAGTCAGCTTATACTGGCTGTGTATAGCTTGGTGTGTAGCCGTGCGTACTATATAGGTAGGTACAAACTACAGAACATAAATATGTAAATTTTACAAAGGTTGACACAATGGTCGGTCTTATCGCTAAGAGCGATCTGTTAAAGACGACCTTTAGATAAAACGGTTTATAGTTCTAATCAGATTATAATTTTATGAATAAATGGATATATGTAATCAGGGTGTGAGGGAGTGGGCCGTAATCTACCACGCTGGCCCTGTGGGGGTTGCTAGATGTCACATGTCTTCGAAGTTAGTAGGCATGTGCTGTTCTGATAGCTCATTCCAAACTCACTTCACCTAGCTTAAGCGTGAGATTTTACATAATCGATCGTAGATACAACACGATGTATATAGTAGCATAAAATAGCATAGTTTCAGAGGACATTTCGTTTGTACCAACGGTTAAGAACACTCTTCTACCTCGCTGGTTGCTCTCCTCGACTATCCCGAACTCAGGTTAGACTCTGTAGAAACCGTGGCCCCGGCGCACAAGCAAATGAAGGAGAGAAGAGTTCATTTGATGATTTCCCACCCAGAATTAAAAAAAGGTTAGGCTCTTTCGAAGGCCACCAGAGGGCGCTAGCGTCTCGACCTGTCAAACGAATGGCTCCAACAAGTGCAAATAAAAACCCAGTACGAAATCAAATCAAATTAATCTGCATTTTAACTCGTTGAGCAAAATGAAAGTCAAAATTTATAAATATTTTCCGGATTTTTTTTTTAATGAAGAAATAATAACTTTCTACTTACTTCTTCTTCCCAGCGAAAGCACTAGGAAGTGGCGAAGAGCGGGCGTTTTGGGGGACTGTCTTATATAATATAGATGTTTAAAATGTGATGATTATCAGCCTAATTTGACTAAATGAATTATGATTTGATTAAATGACTTTTGATTTGACTTTCTGTTTTCTTATACTTAACTTATGATTCCATTTCCCTTAATCTCTTATATAACCTTAGTTTACATATTGAAACCTTAATTCACAAATCGGCTAACTTCACATTTAGTCAAAATATTTTTTTTATATTGTTTTATCCCTAAAAACAGGACAGTATTTTAATTAATCGCTAAAAAGGAGTCTACTTTATTAAAAATACTGGCTTACGATATTATCTAACTAATAATTAATTTAATTTAATTTATACAGTATGTTAAATAACAGAGGGCGTTCCCTTAAACTCGTTAATATATATCATTAATAGATTAAAATAAAAATATCAGCATAGAAAAATAAGCATAAAAAAATCCGAATAAAAAAAAATTCTAATTGGAAATAAATTTGAAACCTCCTGTTTTAAATCAAAATAGTAGCGTAGTATCATAAACAAATTGCGACCAGGCCGTCTTTCAAGTTCGCGTGTACAGTGTGTTTCTTTTACATGTCAATTTAAAAGTTTTATTGAATATTTTCTTATTGGAAAAATTTTAAAAAAATTTTGTTTTCGAATGGAAAATTTTTTTTTTCGCATGTATGTATGCTATACTATTTCGGGTTAACGGGAACGCCCTCTGTTAGTTAACATACTGTATATTATAAACCAGCGCTTGACCGCAATCCCGCCTGATGGTAAGCAGTGATGCGATCGTTGATGGTAAAGCGCTAGTTTATTAAGAGCCTATTCACTCTAGCCTTGAAGACACTCAAATTGTAGTCCGACGGAAACACGCCGCCGGTAAGTTGTTCCAGTCCCTTGATGTACGCGGTATAAAGGAGGAGGCGAAACGCTTCGTCCGGATCGTAGTAGTGTCAACAACGTAAGGGTGGAAACTCGCCGTACGACGGGTCGTGCGATGGTGGAATGGAGATGGGGGAATTAAATCATGCAATTCCCTCGCAAACTACTTAAACACTACAACTATTTGAAATTTTCCCTTAAGTGATGTATAAAAAATATACAACTTTAAGCATCTCCTGAAAAAATTGCTTACATGGATTCGATTTGCGAATTAAGGTATCTATATAGATATCAAAGGACCCACAGAGTGTTAGTATAATATGAAAACAACTTACTACCCAGCAGCGGTGGTCAAATGCAGTGGTGTTGGTATCAGCCGCGACTTAGAAACTGTAGATCGTAGGTTCGAACCCCATCAGACGCTTTACTTTGGGTAGTTTATTTCATCACCACTGCTTTTAAAACGATGAAGGATTCGTGAGGAAACCGGTATGTCCTAGAGCCAAAACTTCGTAGACATGTGATATCTACCAACACGCATAGTCCTGCTCGCCGAGAGGAGGCCTGTGTCCCAGGAGCGAAAACATTATATGCTGATTATATGTATGCATGTATGTTATGTTACTATCTGGTGTTAGAATCAATCACCCTCCACAAACTGCTTTACAATTGAAGAATCGAAACTTTCCGCTACATTCTCAGGATGCTGTTGCTACTGTTTTTTACTCTCCTCAAAAGTGACGCGTTTTTTGCGAACAATCACGTGATAACCGTAGTATGAGTATACGCAAATATTCCTGATGTGCTGTAGTAGGGAGGAAGTAACACTAATATCCTGAATCCATTATTGTACTGGACGCAAAGGACATCAAGCGACCTTGTAGTGTAAGTACCTTTGACCCATACTCTACTCGTGTCCAGACTCTGGGACCAGTTTTCATATAACTTATATCTTTTAGTGCTTAGTTCTAGGTTAAATTCCAGTATCCGTCCTTACGTTGTTGACACCACTATGATCCGGACGAAGCATTTCGTCTCGTCTTTTATACCGCGTACATTGAAGGACTGGACTGGAACTGTCTTTCCGTCTGACTTCAATTCCAGTGTCTTCAAGGCTAGAGTGATTAGGATCTTAATAAACTAGCGCACTTTACCATCAACGATTGCATTACTGCTTACCGTCAGGTGTACTAACTTATATTGTTATCAATACAAACAAATCCCTAGTCTAATTCCCCAGTTTTTCTTGTATCTGCATTTTTGTATACATACGTAGTTTACCTATGTATATGTGAGATGGTTACACTAATTTTGTTACATTTTTACATTACGTTCATGTTACCGTAAGCACCATACCAATGTAAATAATAAATTGTTGGCGAAATAATTGCCAAAAATAAAATATTGTATAAAAAAATGCCAAAGTTTGTTTATTTAAAAATTCTAATAATTATTTGAAATTCTTTCGGTGATCCTTTGGTTTACCCGTGTAAATTAGTTTTGCTAGTACACGCCCGCGGGTTCTCTTGCATAAAATTCAGATTTTCCCTCGACGTCTCAAGGGGAACATATCACGTTTTTCTGAGATGAAAATACTTGAAAATCTTAAGACGGCTTTGTCATATCTATGGTCTACGATACGAGAGGAATTTGTGGAAATTCAAGTTCATTGTTTTTAGCTGAACGGATTTTAAGCTATAGTAAGTTTTAAAAAGGCGACAGGAATTTGAGTACGTCGGAAGCGTTGGGCAACAATGTTACTAATATGAAGCAATCATTAAACTTCTTTGGCCGCCTGAAAAAACGACTTTTTTTTAATAATTATAAACTATTGCTTACCCGCAATCCCTTCTAATGGTAAGCAGAAATGACTACGTTAATGGTAAAACGCGCTTGCTTATTAAGCCTATTCGCTCAAAAAAACAAAGTAAATAGGTAGGAAGACAGCAGTTGAGCGAGGTTATGCAATGTTAAACCCAACAACATGACGACATTGCGCCCGAGGGACATTGATCTGGAGACCCTCCACGACCAAACTCCCGACACAACAACATTTGGCTCATCGTACCCGGTACACATCGCAACACAACTGCTCAGACCCTTCTTCCGTACGGCTTGACCAGACATCGTGCCGGACCACGACGAATCGTCTTCTATCAGGCCGAAACAAGGTGCGCGCCTTCAACGGTTGGGCGATGTCGGTTTTGATGTTCTGTTTTGGTATACTCAAATGAAATCAGGATGATCCCCACATCCTAGATCCGGACGGGTCCAGAAGGGTCCGTACGTTGCTGAATGCACATCGAATGCATCACCAATTGTCAATTGTCAAAGCGGGAACAGTAAAGGCTGATTATGTGTCTGTATAGTAAAATTACGCATTGCTGCAAACCACCACCTGATGACAATTTAAACGAATCATCATCATCATCATCATCATCATCCCAGTGTTAATCCCAGTCGCATCCGAAGCCTTTTTAGCTTTGGAGTCTGGGGTCCGCTTTTACCAGTCCAACTGCTGAAATGGCTAAACTTCGACATTTTCCGTGAAGCGACTGCCGTCTGACCTCCACAACCCGAAGGCGACATCGAAGCATTGCAGTTAGAGCAATTGTAGGACTATTGAGGGCTCCAACAACCCGTAACGACTACCACTAGATGTTCGTAGGGCAACCGGGATCAACGGCTTAACGTGCCGTACGACAATTTAAACGAATATCACCCTTATTTCAACCGCAATTAAAATGTTTTCAGAGCGACTGCCACTATTGAAGAGTTATAAAAATATTTGAAGCTGTATTGTAAACTGATCTTCATTGTGTAGGAATTAAAGTTATTTTCCCATCAACTCATTATTTGTTTACATTTTTTATGAATACGTCGCAATATAAGATCGTGGAGTTAAAAGTGCCGAACTAAGTTAGCACCCACGACCACTCTGAAATCGCAGCCGTTACCTCTGCACCTTCATACAGCTTAGTTTACAGTACTCAATCCAACATCACCACCTCTTCTCCCAAGGGGTTTAGCAGAGATTTACCTATACATATTGGCATCTACACATTACCGAGCACCAATATTTTTTCGATTAACTTTATCTACGCCGAGGACGCTTTATTTACACCAAGCCTGTTTAACGATACCCACTTGTAGGGAACGGAAAATATTTATTTTACGATTACGATCGGAAAAATAAATTCTTATAGATATTATTTTAACAAGGTTTACCATGAACCCCCTTATTCGTTTACACCTCAGCCAATTTCTTTGATATTCCATTCCTATAAACTTGATATTGATAACAGTCAAATCAGGATCGAACGCGCTCCACATCAAACAATCTTCACGTAGAGGTGTTTCTTTGAATTTGAATGGAAATAGTGATGTGGAGGTGCTATATCCGCGATGTGGTGGGAATAATTTTGCGGTTAAATGTGCAGTGTAAATCAACTCGTCTATTCTGTTATAATCTTACCTGCACAGTAAGATGAGATCAGTAAGATCTTACCTATAAAAGTTAGGTTGAAGTTGCTTGAAATGGCGATTCTCTTGTTCACAACCTGAACAAAATTTCAGTTCAGTGCATTTTATTATTTTTAGTTTATTATTTATTTATTTTAGTATCACCAACAAAAGATATACCCTAAACATTATACATATATAGTTTATCGCCGACTATGACCTGACAGCCTCCGTGGCGTAGCGGTAGCAAACACGGCCGCTGCGCAAGGAGGCGCGGGTTTGATCCCCGCGCAGTGCAAATATTTGTATGCATGAATATGAATATTTGCACTGGTCTAGTCGTGCCTCAGAAAGCACATTAAGCTGATGGTCCCGGTTGCCGTACGAACATCTAATGGCAGTCCTTACGGGTTATTGGAGCCCTCAAAAGTCCAACAATTGGTCTAACTGCAATGCTTCGATATCTTGGCTTGGCTTAGAAGTTTGATATTTTCACAGCTTAAAGGGACAATAGACCCGAGTATTTCATGTGAATTTCAGCTTGATACGTCCACGCGTTCTTGAGATAAAGGGTGGTGACAGACAGACAGACAGACAGACAGACGGACAACAAAGTGATCCTATAAGGGTTCCGTTTTTTCCTTTTGAGGTACGGAACCCTAAAAATGAAATAAGTTTATATAAAATATATTCAGCTGTTGCCCGGTAGGTGGCCAGTGTGGTCTATGTTGCCACATCCGATTTAATACCCTAGTATAGTTCAAATCGGGTAAATCAATATTGAAAAGTAAACAAATTAAGTGAAACTTGTCTTGTACAAAATTCTAAAGCAGTTTTTGTTTGTACAAACAAAAACTGCTTTAGAATTTTATTCGCTACTATTCATTTACCGTGACACCGTCTATTGGCATTTTAGATGTTTTATGCTTACGAATTATTTTAACGCTCACTTTATTGCGATTTTTGAGTGTAACAGACCTTTTAGGCCATAAAGCGCATTTTGTTTTGCAATTTTCGTTTGCATTTCGTTTTTAGCAAAATTATTCTTTTTACACGTTTGTTTGCAAATATTTTTAAATGGCAATGCAAAAAACTGTGGTAGGGTTTGTATTATTTCGATATAAAGTTATCGATAATATTCAAAGAAGTTACTACGACGATGTTTTGTCGCATTATGATAGCTTGAAACAAAAAATTAGGAAGCAGAATAATTATGGGTAATTTTAAGTTTACAACTTTCTTATTTATATAATTCTTTTAATATAATAGGCGTTAAAGTTTAAAATTGCCGATTAGTACTGAAAATCTAAATAATTGCTTATTTTTTAATTTTTAATTATTTCATTTATAATCAATATATAGGAAGGTAGTTTATGCCTTTGTGATAGAACTCTGAGGATCTAGACTGCACAAACTGTGTGAAAGCAGAACTGCCTCCTGGGAAGAAAACTTCTTGTCACGTAGATAATTGTCCAAATCACGACAAAAATGGTAGTCTGCTGGAGCAAGACCTTTACAAGATTCGTACGCCATTATCTTTAGAAACGGCAAAAAAATCACGGTTATTGTATGGGAGCCCGCCTTCAGGATTTATTTTATGTTAATTGTTTATTTGTAATTTAAATATATAACCAAATATTCTGTGAACATTTTAAGCGTCTATCTGTTTCCGTTATTAATATGGAGCAAAAAACGGCAAAAATTAACGTTTGTTGTATGAGAGCCCCCTTAAATATTTTATTATTTTTATTCTTAGTACTTGTTGTTATAGCGGCAACAGATATACTAACACAATCTCTGGAAATTACAACTGTCTCGCTATTACGGTTTATGAGATACAGCCTGGTGACAGACGGACAGACGAACAGAGAAGTCTCATGCATAGGGTTCGTTTTACCTTTTAGGTACGGAATCCTCAAAATCACAAAGTAGCTCGCAATCATTGTACTACATATACGTACCTACATATTTTATGAATATATTTCATTATAAATAAGTTATGTAATCTATGTACTTATCCACTTAACCGTAAATTTTATTCCAATTTTTACGGTTAACTAAAAAAGTACTGAAATTAAGAACTTACTATTTCATTTCTAATACAAGGTACCGATTCTTTTTTTTTTTAAATTTGATCGACAAGTCTTTCCAAAGTAGATAACTTCTCTTTTAAAATGCATTGAGCATAATTTCGACGAATGAGACGGAAGCCAATTTTCTTCTCTACGGTCTATCTGGACAAATCGTATCCACTTTTTCCCTACGACATTATTTTTATTCGGAAACCAAAAATAACAAAATCCTATATAAATGAATAGTAATTGTTCATTCAATTTTGTTTATTAATATGATATGATTATGTTTAAATAGAGTTAATAATAAATAAACTTGAAATAAGGTAATATTTTTTGTTTATTTAGCTATATTTTAAATGTCAATAAAATACAACAAAATGTATTCATCTTAATAAGTATTATCGATAACTAAATCGATAAACAACATTACTACATCTCTACAAGAAAATAGTAAAACTACTCAACAATAGAGGGCGTTTATTACAATAATGGAAAATTTTCTAGAACTAAGATTTTTTTTAAATTTGAATTGCAGACGAAATATAAATAATTCATAGAAAAACATTCCGAAGTTAGGTCCAGTCGTTTTACTATAACGAGATGTACAGTAACACAAAGCGCAACATGGTATATTTCCTTAGAAAATGTTTATTCTTGGTGGACACAAATTACGTCCTGACGCGCAGACTAGACTGAGCGACTTTTAACCAAGTCGATAAAAGTATTGGCTTAGGATTTTGTTCGTGATGTCCTGTCTATTGTAAATATAATTTTAATGTCTTTGCTTGTAGGTTTTGATTCCCTAGCGAGTGACGGAAATTCGTCTAAGGTGTCGGTATAAACTACTGTATATTTTGATCGCTTTAACGTAGAAGTTTGATTTTTTCACTGCTTAAAGGGACAATAGACCTAGGTATTTGGTATAAATTTCAATTTGATGCCTTTATTAGTTCGTGAGAAATAAGGTAGTAAGTTTCGTTTTATTTAAATATGTTTATTATATTATATAACTAAAAAAATGTGATTTTCGCAATTTTTCCTATATTTGCATTATATGACAATCCTTCATGCCAAATTTCAAGATTCTGAGTTTACGGGAAGTATGCTGTAGGTTTTGATTCCTTTGCGAGTGTCGAAAATTTGTTGAAAATATCGACATATCGGCTGTATCTTTTGATTGGTTTGGCTTAGAAGTTTGATATTTTCACAACTTAAAGGGACAATAGACCTAGGTATTTGGTATAAATTTCAATTTGATAACTTTATTCGTTCGTGAGAAATAAGGTAGTAAGTTCCATTTTATTAAAATATGTTTATTATATTATATAACTAAAAAATGTGATTTTCGCAATTTTTCCTATATTTGCATTATATGACAATGCTTCATGCCAATTTTCAAGATTCTGAGTTTACGGGAAGTATCCTGTAGGTTTTGATTCCTTTGCGAGTGTCGAAAATTTGTTGAAAATATCGACATATCGGCTGTATCTTTTGATTGGCTTGGCTTAGAAGTTTGATATTTTCACAGCTTAAAGCGACAATAGACCTAGGTATTTGGTATAAATTTCAACTTGATAACTTTATTCGTTTCATGAGAAATAAGGTAGTAAGTTCCATTTTATTAAAATATGTTTATTATATTATATAACTAAAAAAAATGTGATTTTCGCAATTTTTCCTATATTTGCATTATATGACAATGCTTCATGCCAATTTTCAAGATTCTGAGTTTACGGGAAGTATCCTGTAGGTTTTGATTCCTTTGCGAGTTTCGAAAATTTGTTGAAAATATCGACATAATCGGCTGTATCTTTTGATTGGCTTGGCTTAGAAGTTTGATATTCTCACAGCTTAAAGGGACAATAGACCCGAGTATTTCATGTGAATTTCAGCTTGATACGTTTACGCGTTCTTGAGATAAAGGGTCTTGACAGACAGACAGACAGACAGACAGACGGACAACAAAGTGATCCTATAAGGGTTCCGTTTTTTCCTTTTGAGGTACGGAACCCTAAAAACGACTTTTTTAATAATTATATACTATTGCCACTAATTATAAACTATTGTGGTGGCCTAGTGGTTAAAACATCAGCCTCTCAAGTATGAGTGCGCGGGTTCGATTCCAGGTCATGCAAGTACCAATGTAACTTTTCTAAAGTTATATGTACTTTCTAAGTATATCTTTGACACCAATGACTGAAGGTGAAGGAAAAACATCTTGAGGAAACCTGGACTTGTAAGTCTGAAATCGCCAACCCGCATTGAGCAAGCGTGGTGATTACGCTCAATCTTTCTCTGTATGAGAGGAGACCTGTGCCCAGCAGTGGGACGATAAAAAGGTTGATGAGGATAAACTATTGCTTAACCGCAATCCCTTCTAATGGTAAGCAGAAATGACCACGTTAATGGTAAAACGCGCTTGCTTATTAAGCCTATTCGCTCAAAAAAAAAAAAAACTAAGTAAATAGGTAGGAAGACAGCAGGTGAGCGAGGTTATGCAATGTTAAAACCAACAACATGACGATATTGCGCCTGAGGGAGATTGATCTGGAGACCCTCCACGACCAAACTCCCGACACAACAACATCTGGCTCATCGTACCCGGTACACATCGCAACACAACTGCTCAGACCCTTCCTCCGTACGGCTTGACCAGACATCGTGCCGGACCACGACGAATCGTCTTATATCAGGTGGAAACAAGGTGCGCGCCTTCAACGGTTGGGTGATGTCGGTTTTGATGTTCTGTTTTGGTATACTCAAATGAAATTAGGTTGATCCCCACATCCTAGATCCGGACGGGTCCAGAAGGGTCCGTACGTTGCTGAATGCACATCGAATGCATCACCAATTGTCAATTGTCAAAGCGGGAACAGTAAAGGCTGATTATGTGTCTGTATAGTAAAATTACGCATTGCTGCAAACCACCATCTGATGTCAATTTAAACGAATATCACCCTTATTTCAACCGCAATCAAAATGTTTTCAGAGTGACTACCACTATTAAAGAGTTATAAAAATATTTGAAGCTGTATTGTAAACTGATCTTCATTGTGTAGGAATTAAAGTTATTTTCCCATCATCTCATTATTTGTTTACATTTTTTATGAATACGTCGCAATATAAGATCGTGGAGTTAAAAGTGCCGAACTAAGTTAGCACCCACCACCACGTCCACCACTCTGAAATCGCAGCCGTTACCTCTGCACCTTCATACAGCTTAGCTTACAGTACTCAATCCAACATCACAACCTCTTCTCCCAAGGGGTTTAGCAGAGATTTACCTATACATATTGGCATCTACACATTACCGAGCACCAATATTTTTTTCGATTAACTTTATCTACGCCGAGGACGCTTTATTTACACCAAGCCTGTTTAACGATACCCACTTGTAGGGAACGGAAAATATTTATTTTACGATTACGATCGGAAAAATAAATTCTTATAGATATTATTTTAACAAGGTTTACCATGAACCCCCTTATTCGTTTACACCTCAGCCAATTTCTTTGATATTCCATTCCTATAAACTTGATATTGATAACAGTCAAATCAGGATCGAACGCGCTCCACATCAAACAATCTTCACGTAGAGGTGTTTCTTTGAATTTGAATGGAAATAGTGATGTGGAGGTGCTATATCCGCGATGTGGTGGGAATAATTTTGCGGTTAAATGTGCAGTGTAAATCAACTCGTCTATTCTGTTATAATCTTACCTGCACAGTAAGATGAGATCAGTAAGATCTTACCTATAAAAGTTAGGTTGAAGTTGCTTGAAATGGCGATTCTCTTGTTCACAACCTGAACAAAATTTCAGTTCAGTGCATTTTATTATTTTTAGTTTATTATTTATTTATTTTAGTATCACCAACAAAAGATATACCCTAAACATTATACATATATAGTTTATCGCCGACTATGACCTGACAGCCTCCGTGGCGTAGCGGTAGCGAACACGGCCGCTGTGCAAGGAGGCGCGGGTTTGATCCCCGCGCAGTGCAATTATTTGTATGCATGAATATGAATATTTGCACTGGTCTAGTCGTGCCTCAGAAAGCACATTAAGCTGATGGTCCCGGTTGCCGTACGAACATCTAAAGGCAGTCCTTACGGGTTATTGGAGCCCTCAAAAGTCCAACAATTGGTCTAACTGCAATGCTTCGATATCGCCTTCGTCTCGTGGAGGTCTGACGGCAGTCGCTTCTCAGAAAATATCGAAATTTTGCCAAAATCAGCAGTTAGACTGGTAAAGCGGACCCCAGACTCCAGAGCTGAAAAAGCTTCGGATGCGACTGGGATTAACGCCGAGATGATGAGTTTATCGCTGACAAAGTATTTTGGCTGATGGAGGTGGGAATATGCAAAGGACAAACGATCAATATTCGTTCATTCCTACCAAATTAATGTATTTTCTGCTTAAAGCGCGACAAAATGCCCCAAAAATAGAAATATTAATACATGTCATCACCTTGCAGGCCCATAATGCTTTTAATCATATAGGTAGGTAAGTGGATAAAATCAAGTATAAAGCATAAAGAAAAATATCCGCAACAAAATTTCGGATATCACAGCACATCACTGTTTCAAAATCGTTTGAATCGAGTGCGAAGCCAAACGAAACAGGCAAGATCGACGCTCTTAAAACAGTTCGAGGGCTTTTTTAAAACGAGACGAACCTTCAATGGTACTCAGTACCCCCGTTAGATTTGGTGTCACGCGAAAGGTGCTTGGCGAAAATATCTTTCGCGAAAGAAGATAAAATTTTAAAAAAGATGGTATCTTTTTTCTTTCGTTTTGAGAATTCACGAACGTGTGATGAAATTGCACTTGGATATTTAGGTGAAATTATGATTATATTTTTATGTAAAACTAGGTAATCTGTGAAATTGAAATTGTTTATGATGGCAAGAAGCCCACAGAAATAATATTACCTCTGCCCCATCCATTAGGTAGGTATACCGTTTTTTGATAGAGGGTAATACTGATTTTAGCAACACACAAATTGATCGATGCACGTACGATATATTATTATAAGGCACAATATGATAAGATAAGGCAGTATATAAATATTTTATTACGCATTTTAAAATATTTTTTTACGGTAGGTACCTGCAATATGTAGGTACGTTTAAAGGCAGCTGTCAAAACCGTTTACCTAATGAACAGAAATAATCTCAGTAACAACAATCTCTTCGGAGCCAAGCTTGTGCTACCATCAACGTCCGATCAACAGTCCAATCGGTGATGCAATGTTAAACCCAAGACCAAAACGACCAAACAATGCTGCGCTATAAGAGGGAGATTGATTTGGAGACTCTCCACGACCAAACTCCCGACACAACAACATTTGGCGCATCGTACCCGCCACACATCGCAACACAACTGCTCAGACCCGTCCTCCGTACGGCTTCACCAGACATCATGCCGGAACACGACGAATCGCTTGGCGGCAAGACTTTGTCTGGTGGGTGGTAACTTCTTCCGGCAGCCGATGTTATGGCCTACCACAGAGAAAATTGATATTTTTGATTTTTTTATTGATTATTTGATATTTTTATAAAAGTTGAGAATAATTTCACGAGAACGTTAATACCTACAATAGGTATATAGTATCCCTTATCCTAACCTTTTTTTTCTGATGGTGGAAAAATCCTCATGAACTATCATCCGCTCGGAGATGCGAAGGGGTATGCCAGACTCTTACTGGCTGGCTTAAAACCACCTAAGCGTTTGTCATCTGCCTTTCCTGGGTATCAGGTCTTATCATAACCTAAGTTTAAACACATATAACATAATCAACCTATAGTGTCCCCACTACTGGGAAACAGGCCTTCTGGTGAGAGGGAGAGGGCCATACCATGCAGGACCAGTGCTGGTTGGTAGATGTCACATGTCGTCGACGTTTTGGCTTCAGGACATACCATTTTCCTCATGATAATTTCCTTCACCGTTTTGAGAGCAGTGGTGATGAAATACGTTACACAAACTTAAAACATCTGATGGAGTTCGAACCTACAACTAGTAAGTCGCGGTCGATAGGAATAGGCATACGAATAGGAAAAGTTTGTTTGTTTGTTTGTTTGAATTACAGGAACTACTGGCCCGATTTGAAAAAATATTTTTGCGTTCGATAGCCCCTTAATCCAGGAAGGTTTTAGGCTATATAATATCACGCTGCGACTAATAGGAGTGGAGCATATCGAAACCTACGCGGGTGTAACCGCAGCGTGCAGCTAGTGTGGAATAATGTTGCACATTTCGGTAGGGAAGCATTACCGTGTATTTATGTACGCTCTACTATACACAAGGACGCGACAATCTCAGCATTTCACAGCTGACATCTTATTGTCTATGCTACATGCAACCGCAATGAAGCCATTAGAACATCCAGCTATCCCCCATTGTTGCATACAAATTGGAACATTGGCGACATTCATTACTAAGAACAACATGTGACTATTATCCTGCAATAGAAGTCACCTAAAACACACCCGTTGAAACATTCGACAGCGAAGTTCTCGAAGTAAGTGGTCGATACTCGAAAATTCCAAGTATCCCGTAACACCCGAAATCAAGCCGTCCACAATTCGAACGCGAAATTCCTCGTACGAAAGAAAGTATTCGAAACTCGAATGCGCTGAGTACCCGGTAAGCTCAGCAACTTGCCACTTAGCCACACTCAAGCGCGCACTCCCTAATGACGCGACTCGTATTGTACCAACTTTTTCATCCGGACTTGCATGAATATGGACTCGGACGCCTTTGTGAACGTCCCTCCTTCCTCACAAATCTGCCAACTTATTCACCCACCCCGAAGACTGTAGCACATTCAAATTTGAACCCTACGCGTCTAGTTTCAAAGTTTTCGGCTGTTTGAAGATGTTGTAAACCATAGTTTGTTAGTAGGTTTTTTTTATTTATGTTTTACGTTATTTTTACACGAGCCTCGTCCTTTCAGCCAGGTCCATTCACGCTTGGGAGTATATAAAGAATCCGCTTCTAATTGAATCTTCATTACAGCTGAAAAAGATTTTATTTTCTATTTCGTTGCGAATTTGGGTTAGTGTATTTTCGCAATTTGTTTTAAATCCACCCGTGTAATTAATTAAGGCATCTTATATTGAATTTTTTTGTTGTTGCTTTTTCTGTGTGTAGGACTGACTGAGATATCAAAACCGTTTTACAGAATCTTACTCAAAATACAAGCATTATGTACCAGAAGAATAAGCTGAAATGTGTAAGCAAGAAGTACTGATATTTATTTCTTCGCTTCTTCGCTCACAGTCTCTCCAAGATCCTCCTAAATAGTTGTTTGTTGTTGCTCATTATTACGTACGCACCCAAGAGTGTGTGGTGACGTAAGTCACCAGCGGAGTCTCACGTCTTAGTTAAGTTGTAGAGAGGAGTTTTGACGGGAACGCTAAGATGTGTGTCACGCGCATTTTTCATTGGACTTTTAAAATCATTTATAGTCTCGTTTACTTAATAAAAGCGCGTGATTTATGTAGTAAAAAGTGCATTCAGAAAATAATTCATAAAGAACATTGAAATATCGCAGCATAGTGGCCACATCATGACTTTGCTTCAAACCTTCCTCATAGTCGGTGCACGCGGTCGTCTTTTTCAACTGTCATTGGCGATATCCGCCATTATTGTGAAATAAAATTTTCAAAGAATTTCTATAATTTGTTACACGTGTTATTGGCAAAATTGTGGTATATATTCCACAGAGGCCATTGATCAAGAGTTGAGGTTAAATCTCACCTTGAAAAAGAAGAAGAAGTAGTAGTAGAGAAAATACGTCAAAAAACGTCAGAAACTGTCCCAGATGCTGGAGGTACTCCGGTTGTTCGCAACAGTTGAGACTATGTTCAACAAATAAATTGGATTCAAACGAGTTCTAAGTAAAGCTTGAGTTTTAAGCGAGAGTCTGTAATACGGGCCTTAAATTAAGTTAGATTCGTAGCAAGAAGAATTACAGCTGACCTTTGTCTTTAATCTATATTGCACGACTCTAGAAACATGTTTAAGTCCATTTGAATAGTGAATATACAAGACGAGAGACTGACAGATATTATCAAAATGATCATGTATCCTGAAAAGCAATTTTTTACGTCATGGGATTCTATCATCAGTCTGACGTAGAAAGGTAAAATGTGCCGCTAATATTTTATTAAAAAAAAATATCTTATCGGTTTGTTATTTTTTTTTTAATGATAGGCTTTTCACTACCTTTTATTATATTACTTACTGTGGCAACATTGTCAAAGTACAAATTTGTTGATATTGTACAGACGACGGCAAGTCCAGTTACCCGAAACTATCAAATATTCCGAATAAACGTTAAACCTTAATGCTTTAGCGATTAGGTTCAAAATCAAATATAGGAATATGACAGATTGTAGCAGTTTGATGTGCTGTCGTCTGTACATCGACATTTATAAATGTCATTATGACAACTGAACATATTATTCTATTTTAGCAACACTTATGATACATATCTAATCCAATGTAAGCCAAATTGATAATATGAAGTAAACTTATTTTATTTTCATTTAGGTATACTTATATATCATGAAATAATTTTCGTAATAAATCTGGCACACTTTCCGCGTGAAACTCGTCCTCTTGTTAGTCTACCCCATTATAAACACCATGATATATGTATCATTAGCTGAAAACCTCACAAGTAGTAACTCAGCTTATATCCGTTTGGGCGTATTCTGTAAATAACAATTGCTAGAGGTTGCTCTGTTCTAGGCAGTATCCTATCCCACATCCTACTTCGAAAGGCATCTTCCTAACCACTCCTCATACCGTCCACAAATAGCACCAGACCAATGTGTTTGTAAAAATGTATGAATGAAAGATTCTCCCGTGTGGTTCCAGGCATAGAATAGTACCAACCCATATCTTCCCGTGGGTGTCGTAAGAGGCGACTAAGAGTATTTTCACCAGGGAAGCGGGCAGCAGCGCTTCTCCCGTGGAATAACAAATTACTGGTATCCCCAACCCGCCTGCCAAGCGTGAGGATTATGGCAATGCCCTCCAATGAAATGAAAGCCTTGGGGGAGGCCTTTGTCCAGCAGTGGACCTCTATTAGCTGAGAAGAAGAGAAGAAGATGAATATTTGTCATTATTTCCCGCAAAAACTACTTAGTAGGAACAGTAGGAAAATTGCCTATCCCACTGTCAGTAAAAATGGGTTTCATTTTGACAATTCGATAACTTTCATTGCGTTATTTACGACTAGGTTGCATGCAAATGCAAATGGAGCAATGGTTGCAAAATTATTCAAATTGATAATAATAGTATTTTATACAAATATGGTACGGGACGGATGGTACAGACTCACAAAGTTAAAGTGTGCCAAAATAGCATGGAACGAAGTCTTTTGGGTCTAAAGCTAAGCGACAAAGTCAGAAATCAAGAAATCAGAAAGATCACCAAGGTACCAGACATAGCAAAGACTATAATGAGCCAGAAATGGAAATGGGCCGGACATGTCCAAAGATCACCAGGTAACAAATGGTCCAAAATTATCACTAATTGGTACCCTATACACAAAAAAAAGGCGAAAGGGCAGGCCAGTCAGACGTTGGAGTGATGACATAGTAGCCACGGCTGGAGTTACTTGGAATAGACTGGCAAGAGATAGAGACAAGTGGAGAGAAATGGAGGAGGCTTTCACCGCCAGAGCGGTCCTTAGCACAGAAGAAATACTAACAAACTAGGTTATAATTTAAATAAGTACTAACACAACTAAAGTTATGTATAATAATATGTGAAAATCTATCTGTGTAAGGAATTAATAAAGCTATTATTATTATTATTCCTTTATTTCATTGTATATACATATAAATTACATTTTTAAATATTTCTACATAAAGGATACATAAAAAACATTTAAAAATATAAAAAATAGTAGCCCACCGGTATCGGGAACAGGGTCCAAGCTACCGGCGGTCAGGGCTCCAGAGAGAGGAACTTCCTGACGATGCGAGCCGTGTCCAGCAGTACCGCTTTCTGAATCAAGCCCTTGATCCAGCTGCCTAACGAGAGCCTCCTGAGGTGTTGGTCGAGGCTCTTGGCTATTAAGCCATTGGCTGTCACGACTATCGGTACAATGATTGCTGAATCCACTTCCCACATGTCGACAACCTCGTGAGCCAAATCAAGATACTTGATTTGTTTATCTTTCTCAGCTTTCACGAGGTTCTCATCATGTGGAATGGTTATGTCAACAATCATTGCACGCCGCTCTGATCGATCCACCAGCACTATATCAGGCTTATTGGCAACAATAGTCCTGTCAGTGATGATGGATCGATCCCAGTACAATGTGATATGGCCATTTTCGAGAACTGGGTCGGGCATATACCTGTAGTACGGCACCTCCGATTCCACAAGTTTGTATTTAAGAGCAAGTTGCTGGTGAATTATCCTGGCTACAAGGTTGTGTCTATGCAAGTACTCTCCGTTAGCTAGACGAGAACACCCGGAAATAATGTGTCTAATTGATTCTCCCGGCCGGTGACATGCCCGACAGATGTCAACTGTGCCGTCTTTCACAATGAATCTCCGGTAATTGTTCGTCATCATAACTTCGTCCATAATTGCAAAGACAAAACCTTCGGTTTCCCCAAAGAGGTCACCGAAACGTAGCCAGGCTACGGAGCTTGAAAATCTACATCGGGCCCGTGTAGGGCTCGGAAAAAACGTCCGTGAAGCTCTTTGCTCTTCCATACCTCCATGCGATCATTTGTGTCAAGCACTACTGGTTTACGCCAGTTCTCTTTAGCCAAGGAGAGCGGAGTGAGGCCCTTGTCAGCCGCGACCACATCTCGATGCATCCCCACGTCGGTTTCTAGAAAATAGTCCCTGAGACTGCATATCTCGCGATTGTGGAGAGTCTTGGCGTTTAAAAAGCCACGACCTCCACATTTTCGCGGGATATACAGCCTCATAACTGATGACCGTGGGTGATGCAATCGATTTGCAGTCAGTAGCGTACGGACCCTCTGATCCAGGGCGTCAAGCTCGGTTTGAGTCCATTTGAGTATGCCGAAAGAGTACATCAATACCGGCATGACCCAACCGTTGAAAGCGCGCACTTTATTTCCGCCTGATAGAAGACTATTAAGTACTTTCTTCAGGCGGCTGAAGAAGCGTTCTTTCAATGATTGCTTCATGTCAGTAACATTGATACCCAACGCTTCCGACATACCCAAATACTTATAGGTTTCGGATGCGGAGAGGGCTCTAAGGTTTATGGAACTCGTGAGTTGGGTTCCCACGGGTTCCATAATCTCTCCTCGATTTACATGCATGACCGCACATTTGTCCACACCAAATTCCATCCTGATGGAGCTACTGAAAATTTCAGTAATTTTCAGTAGCTCGTTCAGTTGTGAATTGTTGGGAGCAAAAAGTTTCAGGTCATCCATGTAGAGGAGGTGCGATATAACCTGACCACCTCTCCTCAGCCGATAGCCTAGACCTGAATCCTCTAATAGTGTACTTAGAGGATTCAATGCTAAGCAAAACCAAAGTGGACTCAAACTATCGCCCTGATTATTATTATTATTATTATTATTATGGTACGGGAATAACACAGGATACCTAACTTACTTGAATTTTAGCTTTTGTTTGCAGGCCTAAATTAAGGAAGTCAGTATAAGGATCTTCTAAAACTTAATATCTGTATTTTGTACTCACTTTCTATGCAAATAAAAAACTATTTTTTTTTTTCTATTCTACTCGTGATATTCTAACAGTATTGAAACATACGCGAAGAGGCTGATTGGCGACCCAGTTTTAACTCGAAACGGTCTCCAAAGCCTGGAGCACAGGCGTAGAGTAGCAAGTCTTTCGGTCGTCTATAGGATGCATTCTGGTGAGTGTGCAAGGGAATTGCATGATTTAATTCCCCCATCTCCGTTCCACCATCGGACAACCCGTCGTACGGCGAGTTTCCACCCTCACGTTGTTGAGACCACTACGATCCGGACGAAGCGTTTCGCTTCTTCTTTTATACCTCGTTCATCGAGGGACTGGAACGATTTGCCGGCGACGGTGTTTCCGTCGGACTACAACTTGAGTGTCTTCAAGGCTAGAATGAATAGGCTCTTAATAAACTAGTGCGCTTTACCATCAACGATTGCGTCACTGCTTACCATCAGGCGGGATTGCGGTCAAGCGCTAGTTTATAACTTACCCCGTTCTACGATCGGCCTTTGTTCTATCAGTTAAAACTCTCAGCTCCTTCAAGCCTAAGTAGTGACACCGCTCCTCTTCAAGCACTGTGTTATAGTACTCTAGGAAGCTGTATAGCTTCGGGACTTTGTCGCAGGCTGCTTCTATCATTGGTTACCGTTTCATCGCATCTACTTTTGCGCGCATATGCTTAAGCCTGAAGTCTTTGGTCCGAACTTCTGATAAGTGGACCCTGAAAGCAGCGTATGATTAGGGGACCATTTCTAGCATTGCCTGCAGGGAGGCGGTGGGTGTGGTTCTCATGCAGCTAGTAATTGCTAGAAGCAAACCGCTGTAGTTTTTCGGGGTTTTTCAGGGCAGTGCTCAGGTTTGTTCTGGGCCACCAGATTAGTGAGCTATATGTGAAGATTGGACGGGTGACTGTGGTGTTAAGCCAGTGAGTGACTTTGGGGCTGGTCCTCCAGTATCTTTGCTTGAAGAAATACCTTAACAAATAAGCAGTACTTTTGTACTCAGGTTATAAATGTCATATCCTTATGTCATCATCATCATCTCAGCGTTAATCCCCGTCGTATCCGAAGCTTTTTCAGCTTTTGGGGTCTGGGGTCCGCTTTACCAGTGTAACTGCTGATTTTGGCTAAACTTCGATATTTTCCTTGAAGCGACTACCGTCTGACTTCCACAACCCGAAGTCGATATCGAAGCATTGCAGTTAGACCAATTGTGGGACTTTTTAGGGCTCCATCAACGCGTAACGACTGCCATTAGATGTTCGTATGGCAACCGGGACCATCGGCTTAACGTGCTTTCCGAGGCACGACCAGACCAGTGCAAATATTCATATTCATGCATACAAATATTTGCACTGTCAATGTCATGTCCTTATGTGTTTTATTTTATTTTGAGATTATTTTAATATTTGTGTCTCAACAACCGTCGCACAACAATCGTACAACCTCCCCTCATAACGTCCACACATAGCTCCCCGGATTTGAATACAGACCAATGTGTTTGTTGTTACATACGATGATGACGTCACAACCCACGTCACACTAACAAGCCTCCGTGATACGACAAATTGTAAACGTCTTTTATATAAACCACCATTTTACATATACACGCTGTAATTTAAATGGTTGTTTTCCTGCGGCAGAACGATTTGCTTTAAGGAGTACTTTCGATGAATAGAGTAAAAGACAAAAATAAAAATGTTTGTGTTATAAAATAATAAAAAATAATTGCAAAAAAAAAATCATCAACTCGAAAAAGTGAGAAAACTTAGTTACGCTACATACAACTTGTAGGTACTCCTCGGAAGGGACATGAAATGGCTTCAAAAGAAAGCAATGCATTTAATGTTCAAACCATAATAAGCTCCCGTGCATAGTGATACATCATAAAATAGCTTGTAGGCAACAATCCATAAATTCACCGCCATGCCGACAAAAGAAAAAAAGCTCAAATAACTTACAATAAATTACCGCTAAGCGTTCAAAGGCGAAAGGCCGCTTTATAAATATTCAAAGTAAAATAAGCTCTCGATTTTAGTAATACGGCATAATGTAGTCTGCGCGCAAAAATTACAAATGTTCTGTTTATTTTATTGCCTATCTATTGTAAATTGTAATTGAATCCATGCGGCGACAACCTACTTACACCTAATAGTAGTATTCCCGCGAATATCGTACACACAGGACGTGATTGTCTATTAGTCAAAAGTGCAATATGGATCGACATTATAACTACAGCAATTTGGAATACGTCGCTATGGTGCAGTTTTATGCTAGGGCTAATTATGACTCCCATGCTGCCCGGCGACTTTACGCGGAGCAGCAACACCTGCAGTCCCCCCGTCTTCGCGGGATTCCGAACCCCCAAGTTCCATCGCCACGGACCATCGTAGCCGCGACACAGCGGCTACTAGACCATGGTCAATTTCAAACACCAGCACATGCACAGAGCAGAGGTCGATCGGCCGTTATTTCGGCAGCGCTCGACGAGGAGATCATCGAATATTTCGAACGGGATCCTCGTAGAAGTACGCGTCAGGCCGCGGCAAGGTTTAACGTAAGCCATTATTACGTCTGGAAATTACTGAACGGGGAAGGACAACACCCTTATCATTTTCGCGGCGTTCAGGCTCTGAGTGAAAATGACCCTCAAAACCGAATTGCCTTCTGTCAGTGGTTGATCGACAATCAGGATAAAAACATTTTATGGACGGATGAAGCAACTTTTACGCGAGTTGGAATATTTAACCAGCGTAATGAACATTTTTGGGCTTTAAATAACCCACATGTTATCCGTGAGTGTGCGCATCAAGTACGTTTTAGTGTTAATGTGTGGGCCGGAATAATTAATGGCCATCTCATTGGACCGCTTTTTGTGACAGGACACTTAACAGGTGGAACCTATCTGGAAATGTTACGTGGTCTTATACCAGAACTATTAGATGACGTTCCATTATCAGTGCCAACGGAAAATCTTTTTTATCAGCACGATGGGTGCCCGGCTCATTATCACCGTGTTGTACGAGAGCACCTGAACTCGGTATTTCCCCAGCGCTGGATTGGGCGCGCCGGGCCAGTGCCATGGCCACCAAGAAGCCCAGACCTAACTCCATTAGACTTTTTCTTGTGGTCTGAGGTTAAGCGCCTAGTGTATCGAGAAGAGTATGAAACTCGTGACTCGTTAACGACTGCGATAGTGGACGCTTTTAATATCGTGCGTAGTGACAGAGACACCTTATTGAAATTAAAAGACAATCAGTTAAAACGTGCGCGATTGTGTATACAACGCAGAGGCTTACATTTTGAACAATTACTTCGTTACCGGGAAGTGTAAGTAAGTACTTTTGTAAATAATGAACACTTAGGAGTAGTTTAGCTGATCAGAATTATTGTAAATAAGTTGATTCAAATTTTTTAAATACGCCTCAAATACATTTTAGGTATCTGAAAAATTATCTTAGATAATAATTTTATTTTCGTGTTCAGTAAATTGCAGCTAAAAGGTATTTATGACGGTCCTAAGCCCGTAAAAGTATGAAGGGAAAATTTGAATAACTTGTTGGATAATACTTGAAGCATGCGGGTCAATGGCCCCGCGCCATTCAGCTGTAGGTATCAGAAGGTTACTATTATTTCGTACTCACTTTCGAGTTTTGTTTATCACTATGTTAAATCTGCCATTTCATGTTTCTAATATTTTATTTATTGATGAAACGATTGTATTATTAAGACAAAACCGTTTGGCTGCGGGAAAACAACCATTAAAATTACACGCTGTATAACACTTCCAAAAAATTTGTTAAAAAATGAACCTTTTCCCGTTGCGTTAAGGTTGACGAAATTATGGAGTAGCAGTATATGTACGATGGTTGTTGGTATTTTGTTATTTGACATGGGATGGAGTCGCGATTCTGTACAAATAACACGGGTTTACGGTATTTGCTTAATGCGTAAAGTTTGATATCTGGTTGTGTATTTAGTTTATTTTATTTATTTTCATATTAAACTGTAAAGGATTAAGCGTCATGCGTTATGAGTACCTACCCTAAGGAACATCTGGGCGAAGTGGAAATTCTGATAAAGCTATTCTGGCACAGAGAGTTGAGGATGTACGAAGAAAAAGACCTGATTTATCTGCACGATAATTTCAAAGAATTATAAGGAAAGTGGGTACAATAGTAGGTATGTTTTGGATTAATGGGCTGTAGGGTGCCCCACCTTAGGTCGAAGAACGTGACCAACCACGTTCAAGAACTACCAATGCCATCATTATTAAGGAATATTGACACTGGCGCCGGCTTCTCAAAGGTCTTCGCCAGCCATCGTTTAGCCTTCTTAAAAAAACCATACAAAATTTTAGTACAGTAAATCTTTTTCAATCATTACCCGAAGTAAATTGATTTTTTTTTAATTAGTATTCAATTTTGACAGCACGAAATTAATATTATTTTCTGTCCTTTTCTTAATAAAATAGAAATAAAATGAAATATTGAATTTTAGTCTAGATTGTAAACAAGAAAATTTGCGTGTTTACTTTCATTGATAACATTCTTCCCAACAGTCCAGCCACCGACAAAATGTGTTTTCAGAAAGTGTTATTTGAACAATTCTAGTGGCTCATTTATTTTAAAATCATAAACTAGTACTTGACCGCAATCCCGCCTGATGGTAAGCAGTGATGCTATCGTTGATGGTAAAGCGCGCTCGTTTATTAAGAGCCTATTCACTCAAACGCAAAACTGAGTGAGTAGGAAGGGAGACGTCAGTTGAGCGAGATGATATAATGTTAAGCCCAACAACACAAACAACGATACAGCACCAGAGAGAGATTGATCTGGAGACTCTCCACGACCAATCTCTCAATACAACAACATTTTGCGCATCGTATCCGGCACACATCACAACGGCTTAGACCCGTCCTCCGTACAGCTTCACCATTAGCATCGTTGGTTGTGTTATTTGGTTTAACGTTGCATCGCCTTGCTGTATTATTGTCTTCCCACATATTTACTCAGTTTTTTGAATAAATAGGCTCTTCATAAACTGGCGCGCTTTACCATCAACGATTGCATCACATGGATTGCGGTCAAACACTAATTAATAACTATAAAAAAACGACTTAACGTGCTTTCCGAAGCATGCAGAGATCTTGGTAAGTAAACATGGTCACACATCCTTGTACCAACCGCGGCAAGCATAGCTTTACCTGATCGATCGGCCTGGTCGACTTTAATTTCTTTCTGTAACCTTTTAGAACCAAAAATTTACCCTTTAAATCCACATCTACTGTCCCTTTCGATGAATCCACGCACATTGCGTGCTTACACTTTAATTAGGGGCTTTGCTACATCAAAAGCAATTATTTCGGACACGCAATGGGCATAGTAATAACTACGATGTTTTTCGAGTTATAATTAATATATAAGTGAGGTGATAAGGACAAAGAAACAATTATCAACGCTTTAATTGCGTAACAATCTCAATCATTTTGAAGGTTATTGCATGTTGCTAAACCATTGATTCGTATGTTTCAAAATTGTGTCTGCTCATCATCGCAAAGAACGCAATGAATGCTGTTGAACTGTCAAAATAAAACCCATTGCTACTTATACTGGGTAAAATCTAGGATATCAACACCACTCCGTGCCTAGGAAAACACGTTAACCTGTTGGTCCAGGCTCGGGCCGGGTTTCCACTGAATCGGAGCGGGGCGGAGAGGAACTGGCGGTGCATGAATTGACCAATCACTATGCTCGAAATCTCCGCTCCACATCAATGGAAACAGCACAAGCGGGGTGGAGCAGAGCTGAGCAGATATTCATAGTAAAAATACAGCGAGGCGAAGCGGTCCGGAGGACAACGAGCATTGGGGTGCAGAGCTGAGGACAGCTGAGCGGTGCAGAGCAGTGCGAAGCGGGGCGGTGCATGACACGCGCGCAATTCCTCGGTTATCATTGTTAGGTAGTAGTTCCATGTAAAATACAGCTAATAATATTCTGCATCCGGTTAGACTGCTAGCTGACCCCAACGCAGTTGGGAAAAGACTGGGCAGATGACTCACTCTCTTTCTCTGGTCATGATCTCCTTGTTACAGACTACGCCTTATGTTTATTCTTTAGGTGTTAAGAGTATATGATTTATTATATGACTAGCTGCGCTGCGCGGGTTCACCCGCGTAGGTTTCGATATGTGTTTTTGATATGCTTCTCTCCTATTTCTCGCACCGTGATGTTATATAGCCTAAAGCCTTCCTAGATTAATGTGCTATCCAACGCAAAAATAATTTTACAAATCCGCCCAGTACCTAAATCCTGAGATTAGCGCGCTCAAACAAACAAACTCTTCAATTTTATATATTAGTATAGATTGGTCAATAAAAAAAAAGTTAAAAAACTAAAACCCAACTACGACAAAAAACGACGCTGAAAAAGTATAAAACAAGATTTTCAGAATACTGAACTGAACAAAGTTGCTAATGTAGTTGCAAGTAAATGGACACAGTAGTAATGTCATACAATACTATTCTGAAGTATGCAATATTCATTATGTAGTGATAAATTTTCATGTTTGGAAAGGCGTAGTCACACGTTGTAAGGTACTACGGTAGGTAGGTATATGTAACGTGTGACTACGCCTTTCCAAACATGAAAATTTATCTCATATTTTTATTTGTACTATTTTGGTGTAAAGTGTATTTGTGGCGCATAATATTAACAAAAGTTAAACTGATGAACTAAAAACTAGGTACTTGACATATTACATCTACACGCACATATAACAACATAAGCCCGAAGGCATATAGTGCAGAGGCCTTTTTATGGGAGATTTAGCCAGTTATCAAACTGTTTCCGCCTTCACCGCGTGGAGTTACTCCCAGCTTATGTCGTTTTCGTTTTCATTAGTGCATTACATATTCTAATAATGTTCACACTGCTCTACATTGCATAAAGCGATTCACAGTTCCCGTGATCCGCGCTTTACTCTTATCGCTCATATTTAACATCATTAAAGCATTCTTGTAATTATATACAAGCATAAAGCACTCGTGAAGCTCTTTCACGTGATACCAAACACGGTATATTTATTTTAATTTTATATTAACATATAACTTTTTGTCCGCTAGAGGGCGCAATACTAAATTTGGTGACAAGCTTTATAGCTCATAACTAACAGAATATCAAGGCCCTTCTAATGGTACTGCAGTGGTCTTATTCTGATAAGTAGTAAAGAAGCTATGAACGAAAAGATGTGAATTACATATATGCATCCAGCCCATGAATACAGGTAAAGTCACACGCAAATGCTAGCAATATGTATATATTCAAAATGTACAAGTAAAGGGCTTTCAAATGATACCAAACACGGCATATTTATCTTAACTTTAGTTTTTTACTCTGTATGTTTTGTCCGCTAGAGGGCGCCACAGTAAATTTAGTGAAACCCCATATAGCCTATAACCAGCGGACAATTAAGACGCTTCTAATGATATATCATTTGTCGAATTCTGATAAGTAGTTTAGAAGTTACGAGGGAACAGATGAACATACATACATACATACATACATACATACATACATACATACATACATACATACATACATACATACATACATAGCCTGTCAAAATCATAACCCTCCTTTTGCTTTGCCGTAGTCGGGTAATAAAACAACCTGTGATTGGTTATAAGGAGACAGGAAGAAGGGCTAGAGCGAGATAGAGACATCGCGTGACAAAGCCGGACTTTGATCGGATCGGATGGCCATAAGACGCTACTTTACGCCCCCGCCAAAACTTGTGCCCAGCACAAATTGTATGTAAGAAGGTTTTGCTCGCGAAAATCGTAGATCCCCTGGGGAAACCAAACCTTGGTGTGATTCTCGATCGCAACCTCAACTTCTCAGAGCACATTAAGACGGACGGCTCCCGCGCCGCCTTCGCTCTCGGTCGACTCCACCCCGTCCTCAACTCGCGTAGCAAGCTATCGCTCAGGTGCAAAATGTGCTTGTACAAAGCATGCATACGCCTGATTATGATTTACGCTTGTCCAGTCTTCGCACACGCCAAGCCACGTCATATCCGTAGGATGCAAGTAGTGCAAAACCGATTCCTCCGTAAAGCCTCTAACGCCCCTTGATTCGTTCGAAATGAAATCCTCCATCTTGATCTCAAATCCCCACCATCCAGCAGTTCATGAAACGCCTTTCCAAGCGTTTCTTTGACACTGCTGCCAAGCATCGCAATCCCCTTATAGCAGCGGCTGCCAAATTCACTCCCTCCCCCTTCTCCCAACTTCGCCGCCCTCGGCATGCCCTCACAGACCCCGATGACGCGATAACCCTCCTTCAAGAGGCCAATAGGGCCACCAGCACAACACACAAAAAAAGACCGACCTACCCACCTAGCCGCCGAGATCGCCATCGCGACGCGTTCAACGTAGTTGTCCCCTCCCCCGTCTCTCGTCCGATGAAGGCCAGCCCGCGCCGCAGCTGAGTCAGTAAATATAAATTTCCAACTATGACCTCTCAGTCTGTTTCGGACGTTTCTTCTCAGAGCTAGTACTAGGAAACGCCGCGGTCATCAAACCGAATTAAAATAAAACTTCGATCCAGCCGTCCCTTGCTGTTCTCTCCAGCGACGCCCTAAGCCGAGGTTCGTACCCCACAGGGGGTGCCCTTAGCGTGTAGTCGCTTAGTTTTAAGTTGCTCTGGCTGGAGGCTTTAAATTTATTTAAGGCAGCCACAGGATAGTCCGGTTAAGTAGTCACGACCCCTCTAGGTCAACTACGAAATAATCATCATCATCATCAGCCTCTACTCGTCCACTGATGGACATAGGCCTCCTTCATGGCACGCTAACAAGCTGGATCCTGAGCAGTTCTCCGCCAGCCACTACCAGCCACCTTTTTGACGTCGTCGCCCCATCTCGCCCAAGGGCGTCCTACGCTACGTTTGCCGAGACGCGGTCTCCACTCAAGGACTCGTTTACCCCATCGGTTGTCGGTCCTGCGGCATATGTGACCAGCCCATTGCCACTTCAGCTTGCTAATCCTCTCAGCTATGTCGGTGACTCTGGTCCTCTGTCGGATCACCTCATTTCTGATGCGGTCCTTCAGGGAGACGCCCAACATAGCCCGCTCCATAGCTCGCTGAGCGACTTTAAACTTGTGGACTAGTCTGACCGTTGGTGTCCACGTCTCGGCTCCGTAAGTCATGACGGGTAGGACGCACTGGTTGAAGATTTTAGCCTTCAAACATTGGGGTATGGGCGACGAGAATACCCGCCGAAGTTTACCAAATGCTGCCCATCCCAGCTGGATCCTTCTATTTGCCTCCTTGTCGAAGTTGTTTTTCCCTAATTGCAACGTTTGCCCGAGGTACACATATTCTGAAACAACTTCGAGCGGCATTCCGTTTACGGCAACCGGTCCCGGAGTGACCCGTTCATTGAACATAATTTTGGTCTTATCTAAGTTTATCCGGAGACCGATGCGTTGGGAGGAGTCAGCTAAGATGGCCAGCATTTGTTCCAGCTCTTGCTGCGTTTCCGCCATGATGACGATATCGTCCGCAAATCGCAAGTGTGAGATGTACTCGCCATTGATGTTAATGCCCCGACCCTGCCAATCCAGCGTCTTAAACATATCCTCGAGGGCATTGGAGAACAATTTGGGGGAAATAACGTCCCCTTGTCTCACTCGTCGCTTAAGAGGGATATGTTTAGTCTGCTGGTTCTGCCCTTAGACGGACATTGTGGCGGCATCGTAAAGACATCTCAACACTTGGATATATCGCCAATCGACTTGGCATCGCTGCAAAGATTCCAGAACAGACCAGGTTTCGATGGAGTCAAAGGCCTTCTCATAGTCCACAAATACAATTACGAGATGCCATATAAAAAAAAAAAAATGCGAAAATCGTAGCCAGAGAGGAGTCAAGTGTAAGCAAGCAAGCCACCTATGAAAGAAGAATAAAACCATCAGCTCGAAGAGTAAAAGCTGTTTTATTTGAAGAAACGAAAATACAGTCCATAGCATCCTTATTTTTTTTTTTTACCTACAGGTCAGAAAATGGCGAAATCGTCACTACGTTATTTTACAGTATTCCACCAAATTCTTACCTTTTCTTGTAAAATCAACTTACAACATTTACACCATAATTATAGCCAAGCAAAACAATTGTTTGCAATAATAATAAATTAATCGTTAATAAGCATTAATACGATTAATCATAGCAACAATGATGTAATTTATATTAATTAAGGAAACAGCGCGACTAGTGCGACCAAGTTAATGAGAATTATTGAGATTATCTCGGGATTATTAATGTCGATGTTTGTATGCATTTACTAATTATACTATATTACTGATAAATAATAAATAAAGGATCTCCTTTTTTGATTCGTTTCTAAATACGCCATTCGCCAATTTTTTTTTTTTCTATTATGAAATCTGAAATGGTTCATATCTTGACCTAAATGGTAAAAAGTGATGAATGATTAGTCTAGTCTATGATTTAATTATTTTATTACCTATTTCCGTTCTAAAGTAAAAGAGTTGTACACCCCCACCCCATTTCGGGTTAAACAAATATTAACCTTATTACAATTAAATTTAGGTTGATTTAAAAGTGGCAATTGAAAAAGTTACAGGTATTTTTTTTTTGTAGTGTTAGCATAAATTGAACTTTATTATATAGGGGTTAACTTTATTTTTCTATAAACTCATATCTGTTTACATTTTTTGGCGTTTATGTCGCAAACGTTTAACGGCACGGTGGCGCAGTGGTTTAATCTAATGACTGCAGCGCTGCGTGTTGCGGGTTAGATTCCCGTACGGAACAAATATTTGTATGACTTATGATTACTTGTTTTGGTTTTGGTTGTTTGTGTATGTGAGTTTATATGTTTCTAAACGAACCCACGATACAGATGAAATCCCTAGTGTGGGACAAAATGTTTTTTTTTTTTTTTTTTTAAGGGAATGTTGATTAGTTAAAGGCAATATCGAAAAATATACCTTTATAATCACAGCCATATGCTCATCTCACAGTACTTTAAAGTTTAAACGTACTGACAAGATCTTCATCGTTGGAGGGTTCGTCCCACAGACGTGATTTTTTATTTTTTATCATTCCTTGGTTTATCAAAATTGGATACAGTGATATAAATATCTCATATACATCCAATATACTTATAGACTAGAATACCAATTTCTTACAGCTTCTTTTTTATGAATTACTAGCTTTCCGACCGCAGCTTCGCCCGCGTGGAGTTCGGTTATATCGCACTTTTTAGATTTCCCTCGGAACATCAAATGTTTCCGGGATAAAAGGTAGCCTATGTTCTTTCTCAGGGTCTAAAGATTGTCTATGCCAAATTTCATCAAAATCGGTAGAGAGGTTTAGGCAGGAAAGCGTAACAGACAGACAAATAGACAGATAGACAGACAGACAGAGTTACTTTCGCGTTTATAATATTCGTATGGATAAACTAACACACTTGACGTTGGCTGAATGCACAAACCGTGCGAAGCCAAAGAGAAAAGAAAAAAAAACAATTATAAACTAGCGCTTGATCGCAATCCCGCCTGTTGGTAAGCAGTGACGCAATCGTTGATGGTAAAGCGCAGTAGTTTATTAAGAGCCTATTCACTCTAGCCTTGAAGACAGTCAAATTGTAGTCCGACGGAAACACCGCCGCTGGCAAATTCACAAGCACAGCGTGCAATATTTGTAAATGAATATCGATTGAGTTCATTTGCTCTCCAAACGCAATTATGTTTTCAACATAAACCTAATTTACATGCAATCAAAATCAAGAGCCAATATAAAATATATGTATTTATTAACAATATTAAAAATTAAAGTCCAAACCAACACTTAAAAACAAATTTAAATCAAATCAATTGACACTTGTACGAACACCCCTAAAGATAGCGGTAGGATGCGCCTATGTGGCAAATTAACAGAACCTAAACTAAGACCTATAGTCCCTACGACCCTAAGTCCTATAAACCCTATAGCCCTGGCCTACCATATAGTTTGTAATAAATAAATATATAAATAAGTGCGGGATATCTACACCAAGAGAACTAAGGTAACAGATGGATAGTGGATAGGATTTCCAGGTAAGGGTGAAGTGTAAACTTACTGCCAGTCCAGCAGACTCCCAGGACTAATCAAAGATGGCTAAAGGTGTCTTGGCCACAGTGAGGGGTAATGAGAGAAGAATAAATTCTAATCTGATTTATTTACACAATATTATAGCTTATATACTACTTTTAGCCAACACGCACAAATGTACAAACAACTTGGTATTCTATGCGTGTAATCTGCAATTTTAACAATATTTGAAGTAGGCCGCGCGTCAGCTGCCGAAATGCTGAATCAATGTTCAAAGGTAGCATTGAACCACCCTAAAATTAAGAAGACATTGTTACAGAGATAAAGTGAAGCAGAGAAGATGTTCTTTGCCCATTCATTCTAACTTTGAAGACTGCTTATACGAGAAATGGAGACACAGATGCTGGCAGAGACGTATAATTTTCGTAGATGTTTAAGACGTATAATTTTCGTAGATGTCAGAGACGTATAATTTTCGTGGAGGTCAGAGACGTATAATTTTCGTAGATGTCAGAGACGTATAATTTTCGTAGATGTCAGAGACGTATAATTTCCGTAGAACCTCTTGGTCCCATGATCGCCAAGTGGATGAGCAGTTTTGGTGGTAAATAATTCCACCATGTAGGTGGTGCAAAATGGCAAAGTTAGTGCCAGGATTTTTAATACAAACGCAGAAATAGATAGAACATTGCCTATCTCTTGTATTAATTTTATTAAGTTAGTCATACAATATCCTCCCGTGGGTGTCGTAAGAGGTGACTAAAGGAACTCTCACCAGAGAAGCAGGCAGCAGCGCTTCTTCTGTGGAATATCAAGTTACTGCGATCCCCAACCCGCCTGCCAAGCATGGGAATTATAGCAAACCCCCCAATTCCTTGGATCCATTGTCCAGCAGTGAACCTCTATAGGCAGAAGAAGAAGTGCTTTCAGGTCAATCTAGGAAGTAGTCTGTTGTTTCCTACAGCTCTTAATTTGAAGGCCTCTGGAAAAGTCAAAAGGGTTTAAGGTTGTTGAGTTTGTATCATTAGGGTGATGCCTTTTTTTTTTTCGGTGTGGAAATCCTCATAGGATGTCCGCCGCCCTAGGGTGGGCGACGGGGTCTGTCAGACTTTTACTGACTAAAACCACCCCGGTGTCTCTTCTAACACGAGCGCGCGTGGGGCCGCGGGCGTCTAAATTCTTCCGCAGCCCCACACTCTCGTGCTGGCCCGGTCTGTCCGGGCCTCGTCTCCAGCACGGGGTAGTGGGGTGTTAAGCTACCCCGTGCATCGCCTCAGAGGCGCGCGCTGACACTCGCGCGCGCCTTCGCCTCGGGGTCCATCGAATAGGGGGCGGGGACTTCCCCATGTCCCTCGCCCCTGGACCCATTCATGGGGGGCGGAAGAGGGCGTTATCCGCCCTTCTTCGGCGCCCGGTGGGTCTTCTGCGGCCCGGGAAGGGAGTTGAGATCTCCCTCTCCCGTTCCGCAGCTTCCTTCTGCATTAGGGTGATGCCTTGGTTAACTTAGTTGTACAAAGTATAATCATTTGTACAAATACTACAGTTTTAGAGGTCTTCAGAAAACCGAACACCTAATAACCAGTCATACCAAGGGGTATCGTATTACACAGTAATTGGGTTGTGGAAGTCAGATAAGCACCTTAGATGCTCCAAGTATAATATTGGTTGGTTGGTGGGCCATAATATCGGCTGCCGGCAAAAGTTACCACCCACCATACAAGGTCTTGCCGCCAAGCGATTCTTCGTGTTCCGGCACGATGTCTGGTGAAGCCGTACGGAGGACGGGTCTGAGCAGTTGTGTTGCGTTGTGTGGCGGGTACGATGCGCCAAATGTTGTTGTGTCGGGAGTTTGGTCGTGGAGAGTCTCCAGATCAATCTCCCTCTAGCGCAGCATCGTTTGGTCGTGTTGGTCTTGGATTTAACATTGCATCACCTCGCTCAACTGCCGTCATCCTTCCTATTCCTAAGTTATTTTAGTGAATAGGCTTAATAAACTAGTGCGCTTTACCATCAACGATTGCATCACTGCTTACCATCACGCGGGATTGCAGTCACACAGCACTAGTTTATAATTATTAAAAAAAAACCTTAGAAGCTCCAAGTAAAATATTGTTTGAATACCAATATTTTAATACTGCCGACCACAGGCAAAGAGCAGACAGCCTTTCGGTGTTCTGCAGGATGCATTTAGGAGAGTGTGTGAGGAAATTGCATAATTTAATTCCTCCATCTCCGTTCCATCATCAGACGTCCCGTCGTACGGCGAATTTCCACCCTTCCACCACTACGATCCGAACGAAGTGTATCGCCGCTTCTTTTATACCGCGTATATCGAGGGACTGGACTAATTTGCCAGCGGCGGTGTTTCCGTCGGACTACAATTTAAAGTGTCTTCAAGGCTAGAATGATAAAGCTCTTAATAAACTAGCGCGCCTTACCGTCAACGATTGCATTAGTTTAAAAAACTAAAAAAACATGCTTTTAAAAAATATCAAACTAAAAAGTTAAAAATAATTAAAAAAAAAAAAGCGTGAGCCGCTTTGTGTCATAATTTTTGTATGTTTTAGTTTTGTTTTGTTTTTTTTAGTTTTTTAACTATATTTATTTTTAACTTTTCAGTCCAATATTCTTTTAAAAAAAAAATGAAAAAACGAACGTATTAAAAACGGTGGGACATTTTACAGTAATGAGCCGCTCACTCGTAGTCCAAAGATTTAGAGACGGACAAACAAACAAGTACACAAGCAAGCAAGCAAACAAACAAGCAAGCAAGCAAACATACAAATGAAGTTATGAAGCATGTAAAAAGCCACAGAAGTTGATGATTACTTCGCACTAAGGTATCTTAGAACAGTTTAAACAACCGTCTATATTTCTACACCCTCCACGAGCTACCGTCAAAAAATCAATTCAAACTGCGAGAAGTCACCCAAATCCCGGACACACTAATCTGAAACTTGGTCACAGTACCAAGGATGATGGATAGCTACATTCGGAGCCCAAAGACTCGGCTCCACAATAAATCATCACGGATCCGGACCGAAGGCCTACGAACCCAACGGACCGTAAAAAAGTAATTTCTTCATCACGCAATTTTTTCCGTTTTTCTCTTGAGCGGGCTTAACTAAGAATTAATTAACACACGCAACAGGTTTTCTGGTGGATGTTTTCGGTTATAAAAAGTGTTTTAATTTCTTATGTGATGATTGGGGTGAATATGTTCTTCATGTTAGACTAGAACGTCCCGCGGTTTCTTCACCCGTATAAGTTTTCATCTCGTGGAAATACCCGGATGAAAAGTATTCTTTGCATTAGTCCTGGTTATAAACTATATCCATACCAAATTCCATCAAAATTGGTCAAGCCGTTTGAGCGTAGAAGAGTAACAAACATACAAGCATACACACGCGCACACTCACTCACAAACTTTTGCCATAATGTGTGATTGTGGAAATAATGGACCCAAAATGTCCTACTACGTTAACGTTTCAATGTATGCTACAACTTCAAATATTTTTATAACTTTTTCAATAATTCTCATCACTCTAAAATGAACATGAATGTCATTGAAATAAAGTTGATATTTGTTTAACATAGAACAGGTTGGGGATGTACGGCACTGCGTATTTTTACTAATTGGACGTTTATATTCTCAGTGGTGGGTCATAACATCGGCTGCCGGCAGAACTTACCAGCCACCAGACAAGGTCTTACCGCCAAGCGATTCGTCGTGTTCCAGCATGGTGTCTGGTGAAGCCGTACGGAAGACGGGTCTGAGCACTTGTGTTGCGATGTGTGCCGGGTACGATGCGCCAAATGTTGTTGTGTCGGGAGTTTGGTCGTTGAGAGTCTCCAGATCAATCTCCCTCTGGCGCAGCATCGTTGCTCGTGTTGGTCTTGGGTTTAACATTGCATCACCTCGCTCAACTGCCGTCATCCTTCCTATTCCTAAGTTTTTTTTAAGTAAATAGGCTTAATAAACTAGTGCGCTTTACCATCAACGATTACTACTACCTTACCCTACTAACCACCTTACCTTACTAACTAGGGCGATTTACCATCAGGCAGGATTTTATAATCAAGCACGAGTTTATAATTATTAAAATTTATACAAAACTTGAATACAGTTTGTTCAGAATAAGCACCTGAATCGATTGCAATCATTTATACACCATATTATATTATTTCTCAAATATATTTAATAAATGTTGCAGTGTTACAGGTTACCCAGCGCTCATTACAGTTCACAGCGGATCATAGTGTCCTAATTCCTAGGGCCCCCGACGCGTCCCGCCGCTGCGCTGCAGGCGCGAGTGGGCGAGTGGCGCGGTGACCATATATTTGTAGGGACAACCAGTAACATAACAAGCTCATAACTTTGTGATTTTTCATGATATTTTTTTTAAATTTTGTACAAAAATTCTTTACATAAAAATACCGGACATGTGTTTCGGGTTTCGCATTATACTTATACAAAAAATAACTTTGTAGGTATACAATATGCAAAGAAAACCCCGACCGACCCATAACGATAATAAAGGTTAGGTAAACACACGACCAAATAAAATATGAAATTTTACATAATCATCATAGTAACAATACTAATGAATTTTTAAACAATCTTTTTCTTCCGGGAATTAATTCCAACTCCCCCAAAATTTGGTAACTTTTAAAAAAGTGACAACACTGTTTCAACGGTATTATTATGAGCAATGCGACCACATGCCGCGTGCCCTGCCCCCTTCGTCCGCGCGTGTATTGCCTACCGCAAATGTATTAAGTTACTTACCTCATTTTGCGAAATAAAATAATTTTTTATAGGGGGATTGTTTTTTAGGTTTAGCCCGGCTTTTGTAGGCATTAGAAAAATCAGTTATCGATACCTTACAATACCTTCACGGATCGGACAGGGTTTTCTTTACATATTGTAAACATAGCTTGACGTATACCTGTGTGTGCCATGAACACACAACAACATTTTCATCGCTTTCCCACCACCAGTTCGCGTTTTAATAACGGTCAACCTGTTTATTTCCATCGTTGTCCCATAATACCCGAAATTGTCCTTTAACGCAATTTATAATGTAAATTATTTTAATAAAGTCGAATACAGTGATTTACGGCAACAAGTTTTAAAATAAACTGGTTCATTTTAAAACTTTAAAGTGAATTTTGAATGTTTTATTTTAAACTAGCTGTGCCCGCGACTCTGTTCATGTGGAAAAACAAATTGGATTTCGTGGGAATCGTGGGGCTTAATTTTTACTGGAATTCTTTTTCACCCAACTGCCGACAAAAATGGTTAATGTTGTTTTGAATGCCTTTGTTATTCCATTGGTGCAACTGCCGTCAGAATTGGTATAGCCGTTTCGTAGATTATCGAGAACAAATTGACGGACAAGAAATGTTTTTTTGGTACAAGTACCGTTCATGTCATTTTAGTCAATCAAACCTACCTATCACGGTCAACTGCTGAATATAGACCTCTCCCAGGTTGCACACCTACATCCTCTCCCCCGCCTTCCAGTCTGTTCCAGACACCTTCTTTAGGTCGCCCATCCTTCAAGCTGGGACCGTCACTACGCTTCTTTAAGCCGTCCGTTCACCTAGCTGGGCGCGTTACTAAGCTTCTATAGGTCGTCCGTTCACCAAGCTGGGCGCGACACTACGCTTCTTTAACCTATCTACCTTGGGTTTCAGTACGCTTGCCTATACATACTCAGTATCTAATCCATTAAGAAATGTAAACGTTGTTTTTTAACATTCCAAACAGATATTTCGATTTAATTTATTTGTACGATTTTATTTATTCTCATAAAATTATGTACCCACGACTGGGCCACAGTCACTGGCACAAGCCTCCTATCGGTGAGAGGCAGTGGGTCGTTACCCGGTTTCTACTACATTAAGAGAGACGTTGGTTTTTAGCATTCCAAACAGATCTTCACTGCTGGACAAAGGCCTCCCCCAAGGCTTTCCACGTTGACCGGTCTTGTGCTGCCCGCATCCATCGGCTTCCCGCGACCTTCACCAGGTCATCGGTCCACCTTGTTGGGGGCCTCCCTACGCTGCATCTTCCAGTGCGTGGCCGCCATTCCAGAACCTTACTGCCCCATCGGCCATCGGTTCTACGAGCAATGTGCCTCACAAGCGATACATAACAGAACAGATACTTCGATTTAATTCAATCTCACACTATAAAGCCACAGAGACGCTCGGGGACAAATGTGCCACGAAAAGTATTGGCGACATGTCAAGCGAAGCCGGCCGATTTCGCCTGACAATTAAGGCGACAACGCGCAACTTATTTCCGCAGCGACGTCAGATGAAGTCGTGCGACTTCGCGAAACATCACCTGACATATCTGGGGACATCGTGCGACTTATGTCCGTAGCAACGTAGTAGTAGTAGTAAATGTAGTTGGAGACACGTGTCGCGCGATGTTATCAGACGTGTCGAGCGAAGTCCGGCAACGGCGCGCTAAGTACCTCATCTGACGTCGCTGACGACCCGTGTCGCACGATGTTGCCTGACATGTCGACCGAAGTCCGGCGTCGTGTTACTGCACCTAACGTCGCTGGCGACCCGTGTCGCACGATGTTGCCTGACATGTCGACCGAAGTCCGGCGTCGTGTTACTGCACCTAACGTCGCTGGCGACACGTGTTGCACGATGTTGCCTGACATGTCGACCGAAGTCCGGCGTCGTGTTACTGCACCTAACGTCGCTGGCGACACGTGTTGCACGATATTTGTCCCCTATTGTTTCTTAGCTCAGGCAAGAAAGGCCCATAATAAAATACGATAATACTATAGTATAACATACAATAAAAACAAATATAAAATACTATACATATTTAACTTTACAAACTCTATATAAAAGTAAACTCATACACGATTATTGTCAGGTATCCGGCCACGGAATCACCGGAAAATAACGCCTTTCGGCCAAAACTCTGGAGACAAGAATTTCTCGAGATCCTCAGTTGGCACTCCCACCACAAAGGAATTAAAATTCACGGTGTGACGAGACTCCAACCTCGCAACCCTCAAAGCCCTTCTCGCCTTGATCTGTATGTACTCCACATTTTTGGACGGATTTTGTAGAGTAATGCAGCCTGGATACATACAGCGGCGTCACTGGTACAGCGGGACGCAGCAAATGGTTCGCTCCGGTATGCGGCACTTGTTTTGTAGAGTAATGCAGCCTGGATACATACAGCGGCGTCACTGGTACAGCAGCAAATGGTTCGCTCCGCTATAGTCACTCACTCATACAAGCATTTTGTAGAGTAATGCAGCCTGGATACATACAGCGGCGTCACTGGTACAGCGGGACGCAGCAAATGGTTCGCTCCGCTATAGTCACTCACTCATACAAGCATTTTGTAGAGTAATGCAGCCTGGATACATACAGCGGCGTCACTGGTACAGCGGGACGCAGCAAATGGTTCGCTCCGCTATAGTCACTCACTTACAAGCATTTTGTAGAGTAATGCAGCCTGGATACATACAGCGGCGTCACTGGTACAGCGGACGCAGCAAATGGTTCGCTCCGCTATAGTCACTCACTCATACAAGCATTTTGTAGAGTAATGCAGCCTGGATACATACAGCGGCGTCACTGGTACAGCGGGACGCAGCAAATGGTTCGCTCCGCTATAGTCACTCACTCATACAAGCATTTTGTAGAGTAATGCAGCCTGGATACATACAGCGGCGTCACTGGTACAGCGGGACGTAGCAAATGGTTCGCTCCGCTATAGTCACTCACTCATACAAGCATTTTGTAGAGTAATGCAGCCTGGATACATACAGCGGCGTCACTGGTACAGCGGGACGTAGCAAATGGTTCGCTCCGCTATAGTCACTCACTCATACAAGCATTTTGTAGAGTAATGCAACCTGGATACATACAGCGGCGTCACTGGTACAGCAGGACGCAGCAAATGGTTCGCTCCACTATAGTCACTCACTCATACAAGCATTTTGTAGAGTAATGCAGCCTGGATACATACAGCGGCGTCACTGGTACAGCGGGACGTAGCAAATGGTTCGCTCCGCTATAGTCACTCACTCATACAAGCATTTTGTAGAGTAATGCAGCCTGGATACATACAGCGGCGTCACTGGTACAGCGGGACGCAGCAAATGGTTCGCTCCGCTATAGTCACTCACTCATACAAGCATTTTGTAGAGTAATGCAGCCTGGATACATACAGCGGCGTCACTGGTACAGCGGGACGCAGCAAATGGTTCGCTCCGCTATAGTCACTCACTCATACAAGCATTTTGTAGAGTAATGCAGCCTGGATACATACAGCGGCGTCACTGGTACAGCGGGACGCAGCAAATGGTTCGCTCCGCTATAGTCACTCACTCATACAAGCATTTTCGGTTCTACGACATAGCGGTTTTCTCACGATGTTTTCCTTTGCCGTTTGACAGCTGTGCTGATGAAATAATTTACGCAAAGTAAAGTGCCTGATGAGGTTCGACCCTGCGATCTATAATTTGTAAGTTGCGCCCGTTACCAATTTTGGGCATCACTGCTCTTCATTATATTAATGTAGTTCTAATTATTCAAACCCAATAATGGGGTTCCTGCGAATTAGGTTAAGTTATTAATTAAGTACATTTAAATAAATTTAAAAAAACTAACAATTTAGAAATTTAAGTTATAAATTAGTTTTTAAATATGTATATTTTGTTTCATTATTAAATTAAGTAAATAAATAAATTTAGTTTTTAAATACATAAATATACAATAAACATGTAAGGTCATAAAAATTAGTAAACTTAAGAAAACTAATGTAAAACTAATTAGTAGGAAATAGGAAATAAAAGGCTTTTTATTTTTATTTTTTTAATTATTCAAGGTTAAAGTTAATTCGAAATCAAATACCTAATATACATATGTATAACATCCAACAACAAAGGGAGAGATCCGCAGAAGAGCCAAAGTCATATAGACTTTGGCTCTTCTGCGGATCTCTACATTTCTGATTCGATTGCGCAGAGAAACTCCCAGTATAGCTCTTTCCATCTCCCTTTGTTGTTGGATGTTATACATATGTATATTAGGTATTTGATTTCGAATTAACTTCATACATCTCTTCGAGTAGCTAAAATTAAATGGCAGTGAGCGGGGCACATTAGGTACTCGTAGAACTGATAGCCGATGGGACACTAGGGTTCTGGAGTGGCGGCCACGTACCGGAAGACAGAGCCGGCGGCGGAGTCTTGGGGGAGGCCTTTGTCCAGAAGTAGACCTCCATGGCTGAAGAAGAAGAAGTATAACATTGATAATTTATAAAAACTTTTGTAAGTGTTTTAAAAGTCTGAGATAATTATTCGAGTTTTAAGCTAACGTTCAGTTTCTGTTTTTAATAAGCATAATTGACGTTAGAACAGTTTTCGTTTGATTGTTCTAGAAATATTAAAATGATATTTATAAATCATCGGTCCTTTTTGTTCAAATTGTAAAATCAATTACAATTTTATTTACAATTTTTATTCAAGCCACGACAACACAATAGAATTTATTTAAGTGAAAGGGCACAAAAAGAAATCATCATCATCATCACCATTTTTTATCGTCCCACTGCTGGGTACAGTTCTCCTCTCATACAGACAAGGATTGAGCGTAATCACCACGCTTGCTCAATGCGGGTTGGCGATTTCAGATTTAAAGTCCAGGTTTCCTCGAGATGTTTTCCTTGACCTTCAGTCTTTGATGTCCATATAACTACATATAACAAAAAAAAAAAAGTTATATGTACTATATAAGTACATATAACTTTAGAAAATTACATTGGTACTTTTTTTTTTTTTAATAGTTATAAACTAGTGCTTGACTGCAATCCCGCCTGATGGTAAGCAGTGATGCAATCGTTGATGGTAAAGCACACTAGCTTATTAAGCCTATTCACTCAAAAAAACTGAGTGAATAGGAAGGAAGACGGCAGTTGAGCGAGGTGATGCAATGTTTAACCCAACAACACGACCAACGATGCTGCGCCAGAGGATGATCTGGAGAGCCTTCACGACCAAACTCCCGACACAACAACATTAGGCACATCGTACCCGGCACACATCGCAACACAACTGCTCAGACCCGTTCTCCGTACGGCTTCACCAGACATCATGCCGGAACACGACGAATCGCTTGGCGGCAAGACTTTGTCTGGTGGGTGGTAACTTATGCCGGCGGCTGATGTTGTTGCCTACCACCGAGAAAACTACTTGCCTGACCTGGAATCGAACCCGCACACTCATACTTGAGAGGCTGGAAATATCTGGATAAAAAGTAACCTATGTCATGTGTCATTTCTTATTATAAATCCTACTCGCTATCATCCGATGATAGAACGGTGATGGGGGGACTGAGCCGTATAATTCCCTCGGACGCTCTCCAAAATGCATCCTAGAGAACACCTATAGACTGGCTACTCTTCTGTGCCTCAGGCTTGGGAGACTGTCTTGTGCTAAATCTAGGTACTTAGCTTTTGTAAAATGGGAATATTTATTACTTATTATATTTTTTAAATGTATTTTCTTACTTCTTTTTTTCTTTTTACAGTACCTAACAAGATTTGGTTTAATAAAAAGGTCGTCGGATGAACATTTCGTCTGTCTTATAAATCACGTTACAGCTCTCCCTGCAAACTTTTCAATTACAAGCTTTGAGTGGAAATCTGCGGTGGAGATGCAATAATTGGACGCGGCACTTTTGGAAGGTGACAATTAATGGATTACGGTATGTATGTACATTGCGCGAGCCTGCGGGCGATGAGCAGTGGGCAGCTCGCCGCCCGGTAAGGACCAGGCCCGAGTCGACGGCGGGTCGTGTTTCACGCGCGCCTCAAAGAGATGTCAGCACATCGTGACGGGGTCCACGAAAACCAATGCCTCCTGGGTCAGGGTTGCTGGTTGTTTAAAAAAGAAACCGGGGCCATGGCGCACAGGCAAGTGAAGAAACACGGGTGGGTTTTAGTCAGTAAAAGTCTGACACGCCCTTCCGCTCCGCCCGGAGCGGTAGAGGTTATTTGATGATTTCCCATCCAGAAAAAAAAGGGTCGGTACATTACTATGTTTTTGACTGTTAATAATAGAGTAGGATGACAAGTGTATTATAGTTTTCAAACAAAAACCTATTCTTGTTATTATTTTTAATGCAACTATTTAGCATTAGCCCGCTCTAATGATTTATAAATAAATATCACAGGGAAACCTATAATTGGGCATAAAAAATGTAACACACGTATTTTATTGTGTAAATAAATAAATATTCCTGTTTGTGTTTCCATCATATTTATATAAAATTATTTTTCTTTTTCTCTGCGTGATCGAATCAGAAATGAGGAGATCCGCAGAAGAACCAAAGTCACGGACATAGCTCTGCGAGTCGCTAAACTTAAGTGGCAGTGGGCAGGGCACATTGCTCGTAGAACCGATGGCCGATGGGGCAGCAAGGTTCTGGAGTGGCGGCCACGCACTGGAAGACGCAGCGTAGGGAGACCCCCAACAAGGTGGACCGATGACCTGGTGAAGGTCGCGGGAAGCCGATGGATGCGGGCAGCACAAGACCGATCATCGTGGAAAGCCTTGGGGGAGGCCTTTGTCCAGCAGTGGACATCTATAGGCTGAGGAAGAAGAAGATTTTACTTTTTCAGTCCTGAGTTTCTTGCACGTCCTTCTCCATAGAGATCTACGCTTTGGAGTGCAATTAAGAAAACTTTTCTTGGACTGACCGACATTGACTATTAAAAGTACCAAGTGATGGTTAATTTGAAATAAACAATTTTGATTTTGATTTTTGATTCTGAGGCTCTATCTTGCTATATCCAATAGCTATAGCAATAGCCATTTTGGGTGTATGTGACGCATTATCTCTACAATTTCTTTAATTTGTCTTTATTGTTCTTTTTTTCGTAATGTTAACCACAAATAATCTATCTAATATTATTGATTCAGAGCAACATGCAACATACAGCATTTTATTGTCATTATACAAGTTATTTTTATATCCCATACCACAGCCCATACTTAACTCTAGGCCTCTAGGGCTTAGAGTATGAATGAGCTCCGGTCTAAAAATCTTTTACAATTATCTTTTTCTTACGTGAAAAATTATCATAATATCGCATTTCATTAGCTTTAAAAATTTATTTTGTTTCATGTTTTTTTTTTTTTTTTAATCTTTGCGCTACAGTAAGAATTTCTCCTGTACACACAACACGACGAATCGCTTGGCGGCAAGAATTTGTCTCGTGCGTGGTAACTTCTGCCGGCAGCCGATGTTATGGCCTACCACCGAGCATATCTCATCTATACCGCATCCATACAGCACCAAGTTTCGCAACTCCAAAGTAACAAGACTGGGCCCGTAGCAATCTCCAGAAACACTGCGAGCCGGTGCCTTAATAGAAATTTGAATAAAATCAATTTATTTTAACGCGGCCCCCGCTTATCGTGCCCTTAATAGATTGCTGTTCGGGAAAAATAAATGAATTTAACTCCATACAAGTACGTATTTCGAGTTTTTGACGTGAGTTATTGAGAATGTGTGTTGACGCTGTGTTAACGAGAAAACAGTGTTTTTGGGGTGTTTTAAGGGAGTCGAGGAAAATATACTTACTGTACCTAAAGTAAGGATTTTTGAATAAAAAGGAATTGCTTTTAAAAACACTTTCAATGAAAATTTATTTAGTAAAATAAATAATATCACCAAAACTGTAAATAAATATGAGTGAATAGAAAAATTACTTTAATTATTAAACAATAAAGTACGTTAATTTGACATTACAACTTCAAACACTTCATAATTCTTCGTTATAAAAAAATCTAGTCAATTTAAAATCAATATAATTACTATTAAAATAAAATTATTATTTGTTTCACTTGAAGTAACGTCAATTTGAAACATATATGTTCTATGTAAAGTAGGTGCTAACACCTACTTTACTACTACTTTACTTTACTTTTTTTTACGAACTTAAACTACTCGGTTTTTAAGATCGTGAACTTACTCGGCTCGACGTCGGTGACACAAAGCTTGCTCATACTATACCTATCGCGATGTCGTCGAGAGAAGACTTCATTTCTTCTTCAATCCAAATTTTAATCTTTATCGCGTTCCATACCAAAGATTGTCTGTAAAAGATCGCTCTTAGCGATAAGACCTATCTATTTCATAGAAGATATTACAAGGTCAAGGTTTATATGGGCTTTGTTTAGCGAAACAGAAAAATGAGAAAGGAAGCCTTACTGAAACAGATGTTGGCTTCTTTTCTTTGTGATTCATCAATTATCTTCATAATTAACATATTCTGGCAAACAGCCAATCCACGCAACCAGCAATACCTCATTTCTTGATGAAATCTCCCAAGTTCCAAGTTTGAATAATAACGGTAATACCCGTCCTGTTTTCCTACGATTGCTATAACAGATAATAAAAATAACTGTCAGAATACTTGATAAACAATCTGTGGAGCCAAGTTAAGATAGTTTTTCTCGTTTTTCATGTGCCAAGTCTATTGCTGAAGGTCAAGAGCAATGAGGCGATCTGTCACAGTATATCATAGTCTATAAGTAATTCAAGACGATGTGGCTAAGCGTGTGTTGGACATATTTCAACTAGCAACACTGCTTTATTAATATGTAATAAAAAATCGTTTATTTCGACTAATACGGCATTATTGTACGAAAATTATAGTTGTGTAATATGTGAGTGTCATCATCATCATCATCTCAGCGTTAATCCCAGTCGCATCCTAAGCTTTTCCAGCTTTGGAGTCTGGGGTCGGCTTTTACCAGTCTAACTGCTGATTTTGGCGAAACTTCGACATTTTCCGTGAAGCGACTGCCGTCTGACCTCCACAACCCGAAGGCGATATCGAAGCATTGCAGCTAGACCAATTGGTGGACTTTGAGGGCTCCAACAACCCGTAACGACAGCCATTAGATATTCGTATGGCAACCGGGACCAACGGCATAACGTGCTTTCCGAGGCACGACCAGACCAGTGCAAATATTCATATTCATGCATACAAATATTAGCACTGCGCGGGGATCGAACCCGCGCCTCCTTGCGCAGCGGCCGCGTTCGCTACCGCTACGCCACGGAGGCTGTCTGTGTAATATGTGAGTGTATACAACATTATTTTTTGTGTATGACAAACCGTAAAATAGTACAAATTTTCAAAAAGATATAATGAAAAACAACAAAGTTATGAGCTTGCTATTTTACTTGGTTGTCCCAACAAAAACATGGTCAATGCTCCGCTCGGGCGGGCGAGCGCGGTGCTTTGACCTCTGGTACTGTGCCGAGCTGTGGCAAGCTCGCCCGCCCGAGCAGAGCTTGATGACCATCATGATCTATCATAACCGCTCGGTAACCACTCTGCAACAATTTCTAAATGTATTTGGGAAAAAATATAACTTGGTGCAATAATGATTGGAATCGATTGAGTAGCTTATTTTGAAGAAACTAGCAACTGGAAAGTATTTTTTTTGTGGTATATCTAGTTTTGGGTTTAAAGTGGTTTTGGTTACACGAAATTGTTTTAAGAAAATTGTGATGTTGTTAATCAAGATAATGGCCGGATTCTTTTGTTTAAAAACTAAACTAAATCTTTAAGTTCAGTGCATTTTCAAGTTCTTTCCATATCATAAGGAAAATAAATATTAGTATAGTTCTGTCAAATTAGTCCGCGCCTGGCGTAAATTGACGTATTTTTTAACCGGCTTCAAAAAGGAGGAGGTTACTCAATTCGACCGTATATATGTTTTTTTTTTTTATGTTTGTCGCGCATAACTTCGTCGTTTATGAACCGATTTTGATAATTCTTTTTTTGTTGGATAGAAGACGTTCCCAAGGTGGTCCCATGATAACGATATCGGGGTTTTATGGTGGAAGACCAGAGAAAACAAGGGAAACTTTCAAAAATTGCAGGGGCGACTAGTGCATTTCTTAGTATTCTCATTAAATATTTTAAAGCACTACAATTTAATAAAGGTCTGGAGTAGATCTGATGATGGAGCCGGAAGACAGTCGAAGGAACTCCTCACCAATTCACAGCAGCTACGTTGTGTTTGGGCTCGATTAATTTGTATTGATAAGAACTTTACACATATATGGGTTGTGACTGTCATAAGAGCTCTGATGATGAAGACAAAGGCCAGTTCCGGGAACTCCTCAACGGTTTACAGTAGCTAATTTGTGTTTGGACTTAATTCATGTATATTGATGAGACCTTTGCACCCATTGGGTTAAAATAAAGGTCTACAGTAAATTTGATGATGAAGACCATAGGCAGTCGAGGAAATACTTATAAAATAAACAAAATTACGTCGTTACAACTGAATACATAGTACTTTTAACAACTAAAAAGTGTAAAATCAAAACTTTTTTTACAAAAAAAAAACAACCGACTTCCAAAAAACACTACAAAGTGAAAAATAACTAATTTCGGAAGTCGGTGTCAAAAACGAATATACAAAAACCAAAGACACCGACATCCGAAATTAGTTATTTTTCACTTTGTAGTGTTTTTTGGAAGTCGGTTGTTTTTTTGTAAAAAAGTTTTTACTAACCATGTTTTCAACCACATCTAAACTCAACGTCTAAATTCCATGGAATATATTAATTTGACACGACTAAACTAATATTTTATCTTCTGTCCTTTTCATAATTTAGTCTTTATAAAGGATGCATTGAACTTAAAGGTTTACTTTATTAACCAGGAGTCGGCGCCAATCCATACTAATATTATAAAGGGAAAGTATCTCTGTCTGTCTGTTTGTCCGGCTTTCACGCCAAAAACTACTAAACCGATTTTGATGAAATTTGGCACAGACAATCTTTAGACCCTGAGAAAGGACATAGGCTACCTTTTATCCCGGAAAAATTCGATGTTCCCGAGGGAAATCTAAAAGCGCGATATAACCGAACTCCGCGCGGGCGAAGCCGGGGGGCGGAAAGCTAGTATTTACAAAATTTAAACTGTACCGTTTGAAACAATAATATGTATCTAATAAAATACAAGCAAAAAATCATAGGACCTGAAGTAAGTCCGTATCGGCATTATTTCCACATTTAAAGGTGGTACCCAATTTTAACCGACTTAAAAAAATAAGGTTATCAATTCGACCCGTATGTATGTAAGCCAAATTACAATGTATGTAGGTATGTTTTTTAAGTTTGTGCGCGCATATTTCCGGAACTACAAGTCTGATTTAAGTAATTTTTTTTGTTGTATTATGTATTGTTCAACTTAGGGAATACTATAAGTTTCATCGGAATCGGTTTTGTACTTTTTGAGATAGGGATTTTTTTGTATTAATGAGAACTGATTCTGTAATGGGTTATGGCGGCCAGTATTTTTTTTTTTGGTGTCTCGAAGTTTATGTTGCTTAGCTCGCCACCGACTTCAAGAGCCATGACAAAAGTAAAATATTTTTTCCTTTCAAATGTTTTTTTGAAATCGGTGTCTATTTTTTGTAAAAAGATTTTATTTGCGTGTTTTTCAGTGCCTTATTCGAAATTGGAAAATTACTTTTTTTCAAAAGTAAAATTATTAAAATTTAAGTGTTTTTTTGAAGTCGGTCTCTATTTTTTTGTAATAAGTTTTTTTGTACCGGTTCTTACCATTATACTGATTTTTTTTTTGGATGAGTCATTAGTAAATAAATGACCTCTCTCCGCTTTGAAGCGGAAGGGCGTATCAAATTTTTACTGACTAAAACCCACCCGTGTTCCTTCACTTGCCTATGCACCAAGCGCCACGGTAACTCTTTCAAGGCGATGAAAAAGAACTCTAAGTGAAAACGAAGTGAGAATGCGGAGGCCCGACAACAATCATACAGGACGAAGGGACAACTTCATCTCAATGTAAAATTACGTATAAATTACAACAGATGTTTGGGAAACTTGCCTTCCCACCGAACGAGTGGCTTGCCTATACACTACAGGACCCTAATTGAGTTTCGACAGCTATTTATTTACGCAAACGATTATCTAAATTGCGTTAACAGCATCTGCTACTTTTCGCACCCGAGCTCTTGGACTATATCAAGGTCGGGGCACAGTGTAGTTAATTATATGAAAAATGAAATATCATTTTCCTTTTCAATATAATTTTCGTATTCAGGAATTTATTTTATAAAATGTCTTAATTTTCTATTTAAAAATATTTATTATATTCAAAGTAATGTAGCCTGGAAATTATGTCATCATCTCTACTTTCAAAACGATGAAGGGAAACGTCGTGAGGCAACCGGCATGCTGAACTGCAACCTGAAGATGTGATATATCTACCGACACGTACTGGGCTGTTGCTGGGGTAGACTGTGGAAACCAAACATATAGTCAAAATCATAATTAAACTGACGTTTTTCCCACTGGGACACAGGAGTAGTGCAATTCTGTAACCACCTCACCGTGTGATAACTTAGGTGAAGTAGGCATAGAGTGAGCTGTCGTGCTAACTATATAATATTGTATCATCATCATTTCCGGCCAAAGACGTCCATTGCTAGACATAAGCCTCCCCCAAAAATCTCCACGACGTCCGGTCCCGCGCTTCCCGCATCCAACGGTTTTCCCCAACCTTCACTACGTCGTCAGTCCACCATGTCAGAGGCCTACCCACGCTGCGTCTTCTGGTGCATGGTTGCCACTCAAGAATCTGTCGGTCCCATCGAGCATCGGTCCTACTGCCACCCACTGGCAGCCCACTGCCACTTAAGTGTTCCAATTCTTCGGGCTATTTCGTGTACACGCTAAATCCCAAGCATAGCCCTCTCTGAGTTCATTTTACCTAAATTTTCACGGTGAAATTTTTACAGAATCGATCGGCAGAAACTATAATCCTTTCATACTTCTTTTCCTTCGTGTACGTTCATAAATCTGGTCTTACATGCATGCCGTAAAAATTAACTGGACAATACTAAGAATAACAGAAGTGCTTCATTTTATGTCAAAGTTTCCCTTTGAAGAAGACTATTAAGAAAAAACTAATTAATCACGAAACAATCCAATTCCTAAACAATTTCCGTACTCTCCAGGGCGCCATTAACAATACAATCCACTCCGCTGGCTCTGTAACATAACTACTCTGTGCAGCTAGACCAGGAGCAGTAAATTGTACCGAGCATTAGAACTGCAATTTGTGTATTGTTCAAGTGAGGGGCTTGAACCCCACGACAAAGTTATGGATTTTGGAGGACCCTTACGTAGTTGAGGTCACACAATGAGTGTGTGTGTTTGAGATGCAATTTCACGGCTGTTATGAGTGTAATGTATTATGTTGGATGGAACTGTAGATATTTGTCAGCTGTGTCCTGGCAGTATGTTGATGGCGAAGTGTGTTTATTTGGTGTTATTATAAGTTTGTGTAGATTGGGTGAGGCAATTTTGGAGTTATGTAGTTTTGTCATAAGACTTGTGAAGGGAAAAAAGAAGTCAAAATTTGCCAATTTTTTGTTTAAACATATTTACTTCATAAATATGTGCGGTGTGGCAGATGTTACGTGTTTGGAAAGCAGTGGTGATGAAATAATTTACACAAAAGCGCCTAACAGCGCTTGATAGCTTCTGTGGCATAGCGGTATCGAACGCGGGCGCTGCCCTAGGAGGCGCGGGTTCGATCCCCGCGCAGTACAAATATTTGTATGCATGAATATCTGCACTGGTCTGGTTGTGCCTCGGAAAGCACGTTAAGCCGTTGGTCCGGTTGCCATACGAACATTTAGTGACAGACGTTACGGGTTGTTGGAGCCCTCAAAAGTCCAACAATTGGTCTCACTGTAATGCTTCGATATCGCTTTCCGGTTGTGGTGGTCAGACGACAGTCGCTTCACGAAGAATGTCGAAATTAAGCCAAAAATCATCAGTTAGACTGGTAAATTGCGGACCCCAGAATCTAAAGCTGGAAAAGCTTCGGATTATTATTATTTATTTATTTATTTTCTTAACCTTGTGTATAATACATTGAGATAAAAGCCCCGCAAAACCGTTTTCACGGTTTGTCTGTGGGAACGGAACAATGCGCGGATGCGGCTAGGATTAACGCTGAGATGTTGATAAAGATTTTCTTTATATATATCAACACGTACTATTACACAACGAGCATTTGATTATATTCAGCATTTTTTCAACACTAAAAATTCATTCTCTAATAAAATGACTACAGCCAATGAATAATTCAGTTAGTCTTACCAATAGATACCGCGTTAAACCAGAAACAACGTACGCAAGTGCTCCATGTAATATACAGCTGCATCTGGTGAGATTGGACGCTGACCCCAACATTATCTTCCTACCCTTGTCCCAAACCAATCCAACATAGTTGGGAAAAGCCTGGGCAGATGGTGACAGGCGATAAATTATTACAGAAGCCTTTATTGTTGAAGGAAACCAACAGATGACCGTATATTCAGCTTCAAGTAAATTGCGTGGAGTATCATAAAAGCGCTATAAGGAAAATGTTTCTATATAATATCTCATAATTTACTACACTAACATTTGTTCGTCGTGTTCCGGCATGATGTCTGGTGAAGCCGTACGGAGAACGGGTCTGAGCAGTTGTGTTGCGATGTGTGCCGGGTACGATGTGCCTAATGTTGTTGTGTCGGGAGTTTGGTCGTGTAAGCTCTCCAGATCATCCTCTGGCGCAGCATCGTTGGTCGTGTTGTTGGGTTAAACATTGCATCACCTCGCTCAACTGCCGTCTTCCTTCCTATTGACTCAGTTTTTTTGAGTGAATAGGCTTAATAAGCTAGTGTGCTTACCATCAACGATTGCATCACTGCTTACCATCAGGCGGGATTGCAGTCAAGCACTAGTTTATAACTATTAAAAAAAAAAAAAAATATTATTACTTTAACATTGTCTTTTATTTATTAAATGTAACGAAGTATTGGACACAATTCGTGAAAACGTACCAATACAATATTTCATGTTTTTATATGTTACCCAATTTCGTACTGCAATGTTTACTAGGGTCACCATTATTTTACAAAAAAAAAGTCTTCGAAATTTCCGTTAAAAAAGATTTGCCAACTTTTGGAACTCCCTAACTTTAGGGTTACCATAATTTTACAAATAAAATAATAATTGAAATTTTGGTCAATAAACATTTGCCAACTTTTTGAACTCCCTATTTGAATGCAAGTGTAATTTTCTCTTCGGTAAAGCTCTTAATACAAACGAAATAATATTGATAATGGAAATTAAGACTTAATCGATAAGATGAATTTTATTCGGAGGGTAACGCCGAACAATTTAGATAAATCATCATCCCGTCTAATATCGCCGGCTCACACACATCCCTACACTGCCTAGCAATATTACTAATACACATATAAGCGATATCCACTTATTTGTCTCGATGCGATCACGTGCCAATTTTATAGCATCGCCACTCGTAAATTGATATTGCGGCCCGTTCTCTCGACAGTGTACGGCATGGACAATGTTGCTGATGTAGCGTCCGAATTTTTCGGCCAGCAGTGTAGGTTTATCGACGTTTTTCATATATTTTCCCACGCCAAATGCCTCCCTCCTAATCATCGGCCTTTCTTTGTTTTGCGCCTATTTGTCCCAATCGGTCAGGAGTCCAAATCTTTACGCAACTGTTTTTATGCCTTCCTCGGTAACGGCGTCCGTCTTCATACAACCATTGTTTGACGACTTTGGCCTAATTGTCTGGATACATCCTACAAGTGTGACCGGCCCGGTCCCACTACAACCACGCAGACTTGGCGGCAACGTTGGAGATACCTGTCTTGGAGCATATTATAGTGCTTAGCTGCTATTGTATTATTGTTACCTTCCTTATTTTGCTTTTCTTTTAATACTATTGCCTATTAATTGATTATTTATATGCGATAAGGAGCGAAAATTGTTTTGTTAATATTTACTTGACTGAGTAATTTTATGACTTGTTTCTACGCACGCTGTGAAAATAATTTATCCGTTAATAATTACTTCACTTCTAAAATGATGTCCTTATTATTATACAATTGCATGTTCATTATTTTTATTTTCTTTTTTTTTTGTACATAGGTATGCTACTAACTAATCCGCCTGATGGTAGCACTGATGTAATCATTGATGGTAAAGAGCGCTTCTTATTCATTCTGGAAGACCTTAAATGCAATGGGCTTTGTCAGGCATGCTGAAAACACCGACATACTAGCTACTCTTCACCTGCTCCAGGCTTTGGTGGCATTTACAACACCAGTAAATGTGCTGCAGTACTCACACACGAACGCCTCTATCCTTCTTTTGCCAATTTATTTGGTGTGCTTCTTTAAACTATCTCTCTATTAGGCATTATCTCGATTTCCCCCCTCTTTTGTTTATTTGGAATGAAATCATCAAATGACCTCTCCCGCTCTGGGCGAAGCGGGTTTCTTCACTTGCCTGTGCCAGCGCAAGATTTCTTTTAGCCAACCCTCAACCCTCAATTGTATTCTTTTAAACTCCTGTTCCTTCGCCTTTGTGTCAGTGTTCTACATCGAACTGTGAATTTAGACAGTCCGCACATCACATCTTGTGGGAATTATTCTTTGGCAGAATGACGCAATATTATGTTGGATAAGTTACATCGGGTTGTTTATTATACGGACCTTGTAGAAACTAAGAACTAATTTCCGTGCGTTCAGGCGCTTTTGCCATACCATTATTGGAATCAGTGGTAACAGCACATACCTACCTAGGGACCATTAACTTAATCAAATTTTATTCCGTGGTGCTTGGCTTTGGCAATCTGGGCTGTAGTACTACACACACGAACGCCTCTTTCCTTGTTTTGCTTTAGTCTCAAATTATTTTGAGTGTGCCTCTTTAAACTATCTCTCTATTAGGGATCATCTCGATAGTTACCCCCCTTTTTTGTTTGGGATGGGAAATCATCAAATGGCCTCTCCCGCTCTGGGCGAACCGGAAGGGAGTGTCAGACTTTTACTGACTAAAACCCACCCATGTTTCTTCAGTTGTCTGTGCGCCAGGGTCAAGGTTTCTCTTTTAACAAACCTGCAACCCTGACTCAGGTTTCTAACCACATCAAATCACACAGTCTACCCATAGCTTCTTTGGTTTTCTCGTACTCCTATACCCATCGACATTTTCCTCATTCCTCTATATCACATTCCCATACGACGACAATCGATTTCCATACAACTTTTCAGTTACCGATTACTCTCAGGCTGTCTGTTCAACTTATCTATGTATTTCCTCTACTAGATATTACGTAGAAAAATACTTGAAAATTAAATTCCTACTCACCAGACTATGAAAATATGAGAGTAAGGAAGCCAGGCGTTCGCAGGTGACGCAAACTGTCGCCTTTCTCAAGACATTACACACGTCCCAGGTTGTTATGAACGCATGGTTACACGACGCTCCGATGCCGGCGCCGGCTGCATCTGATGAGCAGCTGGAGGTGAATGATTCCGGTAAAATTAATGGCTAGAGTCTCACAAGAGAGGAAAAAATGATACAAAAGGAACTTGTGTTCTTAATAAATAAGTGAAATATTTTTCATTCTTAAAGGTATGTGAGGGATGCAGAAATCACGTTTGGCGTGTGGGAACCTATCTTAAATATTTATTTTACTGTTTTTAGTATTCTTGTTATAAAAAGATATCAGCTCAGCATAATGTCAGATGACAACACAAGGTGTACCATCTGACGCTGATTTTCAGCTGCAACCCACAAGTGCCATACGCTAGAATTACAAAAACACAGATATCTATGCTATTTTTACATCATCATCATCAACTTTTTATCGTCCCACTGCTGGGCACAAGTCTCCTCTCATACAGAGAAGGATTGAGCGTAATCACCACGCTTGCTTAATGCGGGTTGGCGATTTCAGACTTAAAGTCCAGGTTTCCTCAAGATGTTTTCCTTCACCTTTTAGTCAGTCATTGGTGTCCAAGCTACATACATACAAGTTACATAGCTGTATTTTTAATATCGACCAAAAGCGGCATAAAAATGACGTTTGTTGTATATATGACTGTTCTCTGAATTACAATTCAATCCTATCCTGGACCCACCCGAGCATATGGACAAACTGTACGCACTCCCCTTTACAGATTTCTCCTAAACACGTGGTTAAACTAAACTAGTGTTTAAATACAATTTAAACTTATCATTTAGAGCTTAGCAGCAACATATTGTCACAAATTTATTCACCCTGGACGCCAAACGGTGGTTAATTGAGCGTTAAATTTCTTCGAGGGAACCGGCTGTTAGGTGTGTTTACGCCCTTAGTGTACGGATTTGAAAATGATGTATAATATTTTCTAAACAAAATAATAAAAGTAATTTATATGTATGTAAGACATACAATAAAAATTACATTAATTTTAATTAAAACTAAATTATGGATAAATTAAAACTAAAAAGAAATAAAATTCAAACTAACTACAAATAAGAAAACAAAAAATAACTCAAAAATTGAACTCAGATCGCTGCAATCAGCAGGCAGGGTGCCCAGAAGGCTTGCCGCATTAATTCGTTTGACATTGAATCGCCAAACTCAGCCTTTGACCGAAATGCACGCTAGCCCTCCGATCTCCTGATACGTCGGTTAGTCGTGCGGAGATTTCTATATAAAATTGTCGAGCCTCCGCAGCAAAAGGCAAAAATAATATGTAGGGCTCAGATACGCTGCATATTCGCGCTTCTTTATGACCTCCGCGCAGCCGCAGCAGCGCAGGCCAAAGGTTTTCTAAACTAAAATCCCAACTACTCCTACTAATATTAAAAACGTGAAAGTTTGTAAGTATGGGTGTATGTTTGTGACTCTATTTCACAAAAACTACTATACGGATTTGGATAAAATTTGGCACACATATGGTTTAGCAGCACTGACATAGAGGATGGGTTTTATCTGGATATTTCTACGTATTCATTTATACTTTGTGTTTCATTGCGTTATTTACATACATTGAGGAGCAAACACATTTTTGAAACATAAGAAGCAATGGATTATGGATATGCTACAAAATGACTTAAATTAATAGTATTAGTGTGTTATGCAATTAGCAGCCAGATGTAGGTATCCAAAACCTGAATAGTTTCCTATTCCCACATTTAGTTATCCAAATAGCGGTCACCATTCTATATTACCTCAAAGCAAATCTTATTAACCTGACAAATATACCAAATTACATATTAAATCGTTTTCTTATATGAAAGGGCGAAAATCACCTCAATGTGGCGCTCGAAGAAAAATTTATAGTCAGCCGTCACCCCGAATTTTATCGTGGAAAAATACATCTTTTTCGCCCCAAACGGTTTGTCAACGTCTCCCGGCAATTCAGTGGGAATGGCCGACATTTTATATAAACTCAACGTTGTTACTGTGAGCGAATTGTATTTTGGAGACTAAGAACATATATTTAGGTCTCTGAGCTGATAGCCATAGGCTATTGAGTGTAGGAAGAAAAGATATGAAGAAATGGTGTCATTAATCTTTCGGACTGGCTTTGTCGTTCATTCCTGCTTGTCTTAGCTGTCGAAATAGACCGTATCTCCCAAGGGTGTCGTAAACAAGCAAGGTAATGTAAAGAATAGAAGTGCCCTTTTGTGTTCTTGTATCTACAATCTACATACATCGATCACCAAACAGTTTTCTAAGAGAAGGTATTTGTGTTGCCACATTTACAATCAAATTACTAAAAATTGATTTTTTATCCCTTATAGTACCGGTTACCGGTTTCCCGTGTAGTACCGGGGTCCCATGTGCTACCGGGCTGAGAATAGTACCATCTCAAATCTTCCCGTGGGTGTCGTAAGAGGCGACTAAGGGAACTTTAACTAGGAAAGCGGGCAGCAGCGCTACTCCTATGGAAAATCAAATTACTGCGGTCCGCAACCCGGCTTCCGAATGTGGAGATTTTGACCAACCCCCCAATGGAATGAAAGCCTTGGGTGAAGCCTTTGTCCAGCAGTGGACCTCTACCTATAGGCTGAGAAGAAGAAGAAGAAGCAATCAGCTTACTAAGACAGCTAACTTCATTTATCAGACTTTTGAATAATTAAAAAAAATAAAATATCATGCATGTCTGAGATTGTCTTTTGATGACAGGTAGAGAGAAGCTGATGAAAGATTACACTAACTGAAAGAACCAATCAATAATATGATACCTCTTGGCAATGCCTGCCAGACTGAAAGTTTCTTTTTTTTTTCATTAAATTTAGTCATAACATCGGCTGCCGGTAGAACTTACCACCCAGAAGACAAAGTCTTGCCGCCAAGCGATTCGATGTGTTCCGGCATGGTGTCTCGTGAAACCGTACCTACGGAGGACGGGTCTGAGCAGCTGTGTTGTGATTGTGCGCCGGAAGATCCGATCTCTACTCATTGCATAATCCTGCCTGATGGTAACCAGTGACGCAATCGTTAATGGTAAAGCGCACTAGTTTATTAAGAGCCTATTCACTCTAGCCTTGAAGACACTCAAATTGTAGTCCGACGGAAACACCGCCGCTGGCAAATTGTTCCAGTCCCTCGATGTACGCGGTATAAAGGGGGAGGCGAAACGCTTCGTCCGGATCGTAGTGGTGTTAACAACGTAAGGGTGGAAACCAGGCGTACGACGGGTCGTCCGATGGTGGAACGGAGATGGGGGAATTAAATCATGCAATTTCCTCGCACACTCCCCAAAATGCATCCTATAGAACACTGAAAGGCTGGCTACTCTACGCCTGTGCTCTAGGCTTTGGAGACCATCTCGAGTTAGATCAGGGTCACCAATCAGCCCCTTCGCACGCCTCCCCATTGAATTCAAAGTGGCCAGGTGACACTTGGCAGCACCAGCCCAAATGTGGCTGCAGTACTTCACACACGACATAACACATTTTTCGGTATAAGATTAGAAGCTGCCCAGTAAAAAAAGTTAAGGTTCGAGGAAATCTCAACTCCCAGAAGCTGAAGTAAGCAAGGTCATCAAACCATGGATCAACCTCAGCAAATGTAGCTTGATAATTAACTTGACAATCAGCTATATTAAGACCAAACTTTGCAAAAAGGGGTATTATAAAATCACAGTTTATCTACAAGACAATAGGACTTGGGACTCAGCTGCTCGCTCTGCTAAGCAATGTCATTAAGCAATATGCGTAATTATGACATTTTAATCACTGTTTTTTTTAAATCATGTAAATTATTGTAAATATTTTCATGTTTAATGTGACAGCCTCCGTGGCGTAGCGGTAGCGGACGCGGCCCCTACGCAAGGTGGCGCGGGTTCGATGCCCGCACAGTGCAAGTATTTGTATTCATAAATATGAATATTTGCACTGGTCTGGTCGTGCCTCGGAAAGCACGTTAAGCCGTTGGTCCCGGTTGTCATACGAACATCTAGTGGCAGTGGTTACGGGTTGTTGGAGCCCTCAAAAGTCCAACAATTGGTCTAACTGCAATGTTTCGATGTTGCCTTCGGGTTGTGGAGGTCAGACGGCAGTCGCTTCACGGAAAATGTCGAAGTTTAGCCATATCAGCAGTTGGACTGGTAAAGCGGACCCCAGACTCCAAAGCTGAAAAGGTTTCGGATGCAACTAAGATTAACGCTGAGATGATGATGATGATTTTCATTTTTAATGTCTGGAGAGAGGTGATAATCCCTGAGTTTGTTTCGGCTTTTCTTCTCAGAGGTAGTCAGTTAGGAAGTACCGGCTCCTATAGTTTAAAAAAATATGACGTGTAAATGTGATCAGTGATACTAATTACATAATAAACGATTTCATATCATTTCAATTCAATTCATTCCTTATGGATTACATTACTTTGCCACGAGCCCCTCTGCAAACATTTTAACATAAAACTAGAAACTAATAATAAAACACATGACGAAGTTTCCAGCATTAGCTCTCCAGTCAATTTCCTTAAGCGACATATAAATCTCTTAGACGCGGCAGTCTCATCTTTGTGCGGAAATGCAGACCCGACCCGCAGAGTTATAGTGTGTTTTAACAAGGAAATGTTGTAGTTTTTCATTTGTCTCCCACCCATTCCAGCTGCTTTATTTTCTATGTAGATTTTGTGGTCTGTGAGAATGAAGTAATTTTGTGTTTTGTAGTTGTGAGGGTTTTGGGTGGGAAAGATAACTGAAATTAAGTTGGTTAGAAGGAGTTTTTTTGTTTGAAATAGTTATAAATATAACGCCAAGGGTATCGCTAACTGCCGATCTTCATTTCAGCAGCAAAACGTCCACAGCTGGATATAGGACTCCCCCAAGAATCTCCACAACGACCGGTTGCCATGGGGGTTAGGTTCACACTGGCATGTTATTTCAGATAAAAGATATAAATAGTCATATAGTGTTAATAAAAGTAAAGCTTAATTTAATGTTAGTAATAAATTAACAGAAGTAGATCTGGGCTCTTATCCACTTACGTAAGAGGGGGGAGTCTCACCTGTCTGAAAACACATTCAGGATGCCATTAGAGGAGGAGAGCAAGCGCGCCATCATGGAAGTACAACGTTTTCGCATGATCGCGGCGAACCCGTCGACCCTCGCCTCCGCGAACAACCCTGGCGCGCTACAGCGCCACGACAATCTCAAGAGCACCCTGAATGCGTTATAATACTGTACGCGCAGGTCGTTGAATGGCATACAGCGACCTGCTGCTCCACAGGCTGTACGTGTAAAACCTTGCTGTCATAATTTGATAAATACTAAATATGTATCATTTTATGTTCCAACTTTAATTCATGTAATCAATAATTCCAATAATTCAGCAAGCTCGTTATACCGTTTTTTTAACATAAAAAAATACTCGACTGTCGAAGAAAAAATCCAAGAAAAAAAATGCCTAACCAATTACGAAAAAATGTTTTTTCAACATTTTTCAATAAAACCTTCCCTCGAAAATAAATCCGCAGCAGTAAATAATATTATTTATTATGCAAGTGACGGGCAACACTGCACGCCGCGAGTTCCTATTTCACGCGCAAACGGTCTGAGCGTGTTTGGATTTATGCGCGGCCCCGCGATGACGTGCTGTCGCGTCGCCTCTGTTAGACGCATGACCCTGTGAATATATGTTAGGGACATATTTTTAAATTACCTTTTACTTAACTGAAGCAGTTTTTAAATTGAAATATTTTACGTTACCATTTCGAAATTGCTTTATACATATAAGTTTTTGAACTAGATGTTAAGTACCTGGTAATTATTGAGAGGTCATGACCTCTCAACGAGACCGGGACATAATGACCTAATGAGGTCATTATATTTCTAAGGGTCTTCTCATTTCTGTTAGTAGTGTATTAAGAAAGTATTGTAAAAGTCAGTATTTTTTTCATTTATCTAATGGAATCATGCGTGTGGCATCTTTGTTTGTTACTCTTTACGCCAAACCTCCTGAACGGTTTTAGATAAAATTTGTCAAATCTGTAGACCATGGGACCTGAATTAGTAAATAGGATGTTTTACATCTCGTTAATATAGGATCGAGACTTATGGAGGTGAAACTGCATGGTGTAACGGGCGTGAAATAAAATACTTTGAATTTAAAGTAAGAGTGTTGTTCCTCGTCATCAGCCCATATGAGTCCCCTCCAATACGATACCATTTAACTTGATCCTAGGTTAGGTACTCTGGTACTTTCTAGCTCGTTAATAGCAGCTGATAGCTCCTTAGGGGGTCCTTTTTTTTGCTGTCGGGGGATGTCGACACCTACAAAAGGCACCCGATCTCTGGGGCGGCCCCAGCGATCGGCTGCCTTTCAGGTCCTGACAGGTCGGGGATTGTGTTTACCTCACTAAAACCACCCCGTTGATCACCATCCGCACATAGGGGTGGTCCAGGTTCCCCTTGAAAGACCATTTCCGGTACCACCCCTGTGCAATGCCTGTAAAGGTTCATCTCTGGGGGGACTGTAAAGCAGCCCCACCCCCAGGCCTTAAGGGGTCCTGCCCTATGCGTTCTATACCATTGCCTTTCTTACCTTAACTCCAACAGCGGAGATCTAGTGGTAATGGTCGCGACAGTCAGGTGATTTATTCTGGATAAATTATTTCTTTTCGCACTGGTTTCAAAACATCGCGCGGAAACCGGCATGTCATAGAGGCAAAAATTTGATGACTACCCACAGGCCCACTGACTCTCACCAAGTAGAGGTCTGTGTGTCCCAGTAGCGGGAATTTATGGGCTGATCATGCTTCAATACCACCTTATCATTTTCTCGGTGCTAGGATAACCTAGCACCGAGAAATAGATATTACGACGACGTTATGACGTCAGCTGCCGGCAGAAGTTACCACCCACCAGTCAAGGTCTTGCCTCCAAGCGATTCGTCGTGTTCCGGCATGATGTCTGGTGAAGCCGTACGGAGGACGGGTCTGAGCAGTTGTGTTGCGATGTGCGCCGGGTACGACGCGCCAAATGTTGTTGTGTCGGGAGTTTAGTCGTGGATAGTCTCCAGATCAATTTCCCTCTGGCGCAGCATCATTGGTCGTGTTGGTCTCGGGTTTAACATTGCATCACCACGCTCAACTGCCGTCATCCTTCCTATTCATAAGTTTTTTAAGTGAATAGGCTTAATAAACTAGTGCGCTTTACCATCAATGATTGCATCATTGCTTACCATCAGGCGGGATTACAGTCAAGCACTAGTTTATAATTATTAAAAAAGATAAAAAAACTACGACGAGATACGACGCGACATGAGGCGCCACAGGACCACATCCAGGATAAGCCACGCTTGCTACAGTTGGTCGTCCGAGGATGGGTGATCATCGTTACATATGAAGACCCGTCCATGTCTCTTAAAGAAAGCATGTCAAGCTGTTGGCTAGGTTGTCATTCGTGGATTTTTGACAGTCTTTACGGGTCGACAGGAGCCCAATAGTCTGATAACCAGTGTTACCCAAGCCGCAGATCATTCAAAAGATGATGATGAAGATGATACCATGACCTCTAGCGCACAGGCAAGGGAAGAAACACGAGTAAGTTGTAGTGAATTAAAATCTGACACGTTCTTCTGCTCCACCCAGAGCAGGAGAAATCAAGAGATGATTTCCCGTTCGAAAAAAAAAAGGGGTATATAGCGGCTACCTGATCTTTACAACCCAAAATATGGGCTGTGGAGAACAAGTAGTCCCTTCTTCTTCTCCACTGCTGGCCAAAGGCCTCCCCCAACGCTTTCCACGATGACCGGTCTTATGCTGCCCGCATCCTTCGGATTCCCGCGACCTTCAGGTCATCGGTCCACCTTGTTGGGGGCCACTCTACGCTGTGTACGTGGCCGCCACTCTAGAACCTTACTGTAGTAGTTGCTACATGCAAAATATTAATATCCAGCTGAATGCAATTAGACTGGAAGTCAAGCCTAACATAGTTTGTAAAAGACTAGGTTTTCCTTTGGAATGATCTTCCTCAGAATATCAGGACGTTGACAAGTCGGTTCACATTTAAAGTTAAAGCTCGGGAATATCTACGTAAGAAATTGGCAGATTCATCCCACATATAATTTATTTATTTTTTCTCTATCTATAATTTTTTATCTCTCTCTACTGTTTATATTTTGTATGTATGCATTTATTATATTTTTTTTTCTCTTTTATCTCTAATTTATGTGCACCTACCATGTTTTGTCTCTGCATCACCTCAAGGTAGACTGGTAGAAAATGCCTAAGTCCACCATTGTGCAATATTTGTGCATAAAGTTTAATTAAATAAATAACCGATGACTTGGTGAAGGTCGCGGGAAGCTGATGGATGCGGGCAGCACAAGATCGGTCGCCGTGGAAAGCCTTGGGGAGGCCTTTGTCCAGCAATGAACCTCTATAGGCTGAAGAAGAATGCAGATAATCACACTAAAGACAACAACCAAAGACCTACAAATAACTAAAAACCAAAATTCGCCCTACCATCTAAGGAAACGCTGACGGAAACACTTCAACCGCACTCAACTCCACAAAACAACTAGACTCGTGAGTCGTGACATATTGAGACTGACAAGTTATGAATTGTTTGGGGAAACTTATCAGAGATACCGAAAATATGCCGCCGAAGACAATATTTTCGCTTATCTAGTATAATTTATGCGAAAACTTAGCGAAACTTGGTCACTTAGGGAGACGACTCGTTCGAGCCATTGATTGAGATAAAATCATACTTTTGTATAACGTTCCCGCAGAGTTTCTGTTTGCCACTTTGTAATGTTGTTATTCAAATTGTTGAATGTTTTGTTCGACGTTTCCAGTTCTGTTTAAATTGTTGTTTCTGGGACAGATAAGAGGAATTTTAGAGGTTTGGTGTATTTTTGTCATGGAATTTTTTCCTTGTTTTGTTTTAGGGTGATCTTTATATTATTAGGTATTTTGATGCAGGTTAACAACAGAACCCTTTATATATTTGTTAACCTAGAGAGGGCATTTGATCATTTATGCTCTGGGCGGAACGGTGCGGCGTGTCAGACTTTTACTGACTAAAATCCACCCGTGTTCCTTCACTTGCCTGTGCGCCGGGGCCACTTGGAGACAGTTTTTTTTGGTAGAAAAGACGGATTCATAGGTTGTTATGTGCATAGACGACAACACATCTACAATCTGTCAGATTTCCTTATTAGATTTTAAACTTTATCCCTAAAGCATTAAGGCTCAGGTTGATTGGAAATATTTGACAGTTTCGGTAGCTTTACCTGCTGCCGTCCGCTTAGACATATAATCATCATCATCATCTCAGCGTTAATCCCAGTCGCATCCGAAGCTTTTTCAGCATTGGAGTCTGGGGTCCGCTTTATCAGTCCAACTGCTGAAATGGCTAAACTTTGACATTTTCCGTGAAGCGACTGCCGTCTGACCTCCACAACCCGAAGGCGACATCGAAGCATTGCAGTTAGACCAATTGTTGGACTTTTGAGGGCTCCAACAACCCGTAACGACTGCCAGTAGATGTTTGTATGGCAACCGGGACCAACCGCTTAACGTGCTTTCCGAGGCACGACCAGACCAGTGCAAGTATTCATATTCATTCATACAAATACTTGCACTGTGCGGGGATCAAACCCGCGCCAGCTTGCGCAGCAGCCGCGTCCGCTACCGCTACGCCACGGAGGCTGCCCAAAAAACAACCGTATCTACACAAAATAAGCGCATTGTCGAGTTACAGATACTACATCCCGTATTACCTATTACTTACCTAGAGAAACTAAACCAGACCAGTGTAGTAATTGCGTAACTTACTAACAGCTCAGCTCAGCTCAGCTCAGGAGTCTCTACTGAGGACGCCGTACTGGACTTATCGCAATATATTGCTAAAACACTGAACAGCAGATCAAAGTGCCTTGGAATATTCCTGGACCAGTCAAAAGCCTTTGACACAGTTTCTATTCCCATCCCTATAACAAAACTAGAGTGTTTGGGTGTACGAGGCTTAGCAATGGAGATCTTCAAAGATTACCTGAGTAATCGGACCCAGAGGGTTAAAATTGACTCTAATTTTAGCGATGAAGAGTTTGTATCGTACACCTCACTCAGTTCAACAACAATCACTGCATTGATAAATGTTGTTAAGTAGACAATTTTTTCCGAAAATGTGAAAAAATATCCTTTAAAATTACTTAGATTTTAATTGATAATGTGACGCAATCAGTGTACATAGGTACGCGATTAAATAGAAAATAATAAAAAAATGTATTCAATTTAAATTAATTGAAAATATATTTCGCTACACTAAAACTAGTATAAACATGACAGACTATAGTGAATCAGACAGTAACAAATATTTAGAACAAAATTTAAGACATATAAAATACAAAAATTTAATTTAAAAAAAACAATGTATAAAATAAACTATATTGAAAAAAAGAATTAAAAGTAAGTTGGCAAGGATAGTGTGATTTTTTTTTTATGAATACGGCTAGCTTGTCGCTGAATAAATCAAGGTCTGGTGTGTTTATTACAGCATTATTGTATTCGTTACTCATTCGTATAACTGGGACCATTGATAAAGATTAAAAAAAAACATTAAGAAGGTCGGTTTATAATAGCTTCTAACATAAATTAGGAAATAAATTAAAAATATCTACAAATACAAACTAAAAATCATTCATACAATAACTTTATTGTAAAAAAAAATGCTTTTCACTAACAAAGCCAATAAACCCTACTATTGAATGTATCCAAATCGTATTGATAACTTGTTTTACAATTAGTTACCAAGCGGCACATTTACAAAACTGATTCAAGATTCATTACGAAAACATCTCCCTATTATAATTGGATTATAAATTACTCAATTAATGGTCCCGGAGATTGAGTTGAAACTGACAATTTATGGTTTTACGATCTAACTTATATTCAAGTTACTACAGAATGGATCGTACGCTCTTAGATACACAACTTTATGAGCCATCTTGTTAGGTATATTGGAAATTAGTTGTTGGCAGGAATACCAATCGATAATTATGTTACACTAGCGGCCGCCAGCGACTTAGTTCGCGTAGAGTTAGTTATGCTCTGCTACTTTTGGTCGCAGCGTGATGTTATATATCCTAAAGCTTTCTTGGATTATTGGGCTATCCAACGCAAAAAGAATTTTTCAAATCGGAGCAGTATTTCCTGAGATTAGAGCGTTCAAACAAACAAACAAACTCTTCAAGCTTTATATATTAGTATAGATCTATATGCTGTTTCCTCAAGATGGTTTGCTTCACCATTTTGAGAACAGTGATTATGAAACTATTTACACAAAGTAAAGCGCCTGACGGGATTCGAAAATACGACCTGCAACTTGTGAATCGCAGCCGATACCACTAGGCCACCGGTGCTCTAAATCTGTTGCTGTTTTATGAACCCCTTATTTTCCAAAGGTAGTCAGAGTATGTATGTACAGTAAACTCAATCTCAAATTATTTATAATACCAATATTATAACCGTGAAAGTTTGCATGTAGGTAATTTTTTTTTAAGTTATTTTTTTTTTGTATAAATTATAAACTGGCACTTGACCGCAATCCCGCCTGATGGTAAGCAGTGATGCAATCGTTGATGATAAAGCGCACTAGTCTATTAAGAGCCTATTCACTCTAGCCTTGAAGACATTCAAATTGTAGTCCGACGGAAACACCGCCGCTGGCAAATTGTTCCAGTTCCAGTGTTAATAACGTAAGGGTGGAAACTCGCCGTGCGACGGGTCGTCCGATGGTGGCACGGAGATGGGGGAATTAAATCATACAATTCCCTCGCACACTCCCCAAAATGCATCCTATAGAACACTGAAAGGCTGGCTACTCTTTGCCTGTGCTCTAGGCTTTAGAGACCATCTCGAGTTGTCGACGATGTAATAAAAGTTTCACTTTTAAATAAATAAAATTTATTAGAAACGCAGATTAATGCATAAAATAATTCAGAACGTTTAATATAACGCGGGAAAGTTATGTTCTGAAACTAACGCTGGGACCACGCGAACTAGTTTCATTTAAAGCTGTTTTTCAGGCTATCATTTATGTTTTAGGCCAGTAACTGGGTTCTGGAGATCAGTAATGCTATCATCATCATCATCATCATCAACCTTTTTTATCATCCCACTACTGGGCACAAGTCACCTCTCATACAGAGAAGGATTGAGCGTAATCACCACGCTTGCTCAATGCGGGTTAGCGAATTCAAACTTAAAGTTCAGGTTTCCTCAAGATGTTTTCCTTCACCTTTTAATCAGTCATAGGTGTCCAAGATGTACTTGGAAAGTACATATAACTTAGAAAAGTTATATTGGTACTTGCCAGACTTGGAATCGAACACTCATACTTGAGAGGCTGGTGTTTTAACCACTAGGCCACCACGACAATCGGTAAGGCAATCGGACTATAATAAATATAGGTTCAGCTGCAACCGATTGCATTGACGAGCTACCCCAACTTAATTGGAAAAGGCAAAAAGACAAAAAAACTGGCCAAGTGCGAGTCGGACACGCGCATGAAGGGGACCCCTTCCATTTTTAAAAACGGCAAAAAAATCACGTTTGTTGTATGGGTGCTCCCTTCAATATTTATTGTATTATAATTATTTATTTTTAATTTTAATATGTACTTAACCAAATATGATGTGAACATTTTAAGAGTCTATCTATTTTTGTTTGGAGCAAAATACGGCAAAAAAAGCACGTTTGTTGTATAGGAGCCCCATTAAATATCTTTTATTTTTAGTATCTGTTGTTATAGCGGCAACAAATATACTAAACTTTTGAAAATTTCAACTGTCTAGCTATTACGGTTCATGAGATACAGCCTGGTGACAGACGGACGGATAGACGGACAGCGAAGTCTTATTAATAGGGTACCGTTTTACATTTTAGGTACGGAACCCTAAAAAGATTTGACACGATATTTTTGACATAACAAGATTAAAACCTCCTTTTCAATGCCTTCCTCATCACACAAAAGTCGTTAGTTTCAGGAAATAGGTTACTGTGGTGAAGTAGGAACTGCTATGGAAATTTTACAATGTCGTCTGAGGCCCTTTAGAGCCCTTCTGGCCATGGGGTGAGTGATAAAGATGGTTAGCATTATGTCAGGGGAGGCCCTGAAATGTAAACATGAAAGTGTATTTGTGTTCACTGAAATCTTTTTGTGAAAATATTCTATGGTCGTGAAAAGATTACGGTTTTTACAGTTGATAACAGGTCAAGTGCGAGCCGGAGTCGGTTTGGTTCGGTTCCATTACCTCCATGTATTAAAAAAAAATATTTTCACTATTTATTTTTATGGCAAAAACATAAATTTTTGACGACACGTTTAACGAAATCGAATGCTGCGTTGCGCGTCGCGGGTTCGATTCCCGCGCGGAACAAATATTTATATGGCAGAAATAGTTGGTTCAGGTCTGGAAGTTTGTGTGAGTTCATAAAAAAAATGCGTTGTTTGTAAAAATTTCGGCTGCCTGACTGTCACGATTCATGACACACAGCCCTGTGATAGACAGACAGACAGTCCAGTCTTATTATTGTTCCCATTTTTCCCCTTTCGGTATGCTTGCGTCTATGCAAATAGTCAACATCATTCACAAGATATTGAAAACTCTGCTTACTCACGGACTTCTTATCCATGATTCAAATTAGAAGACCTAAAATCTGGCAACCAATCTAACCAAAGAGTCTCATATTACCCGCAAACTGGGTCAGTCGCTTCATATGCAATAAGTAATGATTTCAGCCTTATCCAGTTGAATTGGAAGCCAACCGCCTCACTTTGGGATAATGCGACATCATCATCATCTCAGTGTTAATCCCAGTCACATCCGACTCCAGGCTTTTTTTGCAGCTTTACACTGGTAAAGCGGATCCCAGACCCCAAAGCTGAAAAAAAGTTAGACTGCTAACTGCTCATTTTGGCTAAACTTCGATATTTTCCGTGCAGCGACTACCATCTGTCCTCCACAACCCAAAGGCGACATCGAAGCATTCCAGATAGACCAATTGTTGTAGGTGCTTTTTGAGGGCTCCAACAACCGGGGATCGAACCTGGGCCTCCTTGCGCAGCGGCCGCGTTCGGTACCGCTACGCCACGAAGGCTGTCAACTTTGGGATAGTATGACATAACTATATCAAATATTCAACCTCAAGATCCTAAATAAAACCATTTCTACAGGCCTTGTACAAGACACAGTCCATCAAAAAATGGTGTAAGCAACCACAACACACACAACACAACAACACAACAACAACACAACACAACTCCATATAGGCGAGATAATTTTTCTCATCATGAACCCAAACCCTTTTTTTTTAATAGTGCCCTACACTACGATGTTCTCATGTATCGTGGGTACTTTCACAAACATATAACTCATGTACACAAACATCCAGATCCGGATCAACTACTTGTAGGTCATGCAAATATTTGTTCTGTGCGAGAATCAAACCGGAGACACGCAGCGCAGTCAACTATTGCGCTAACCGTGCAGTCATTACAGGGAATGTGTCCAGATCTAAGTCTATGAGCCGTAACAACTAATTTTCCACTTAAATTACTAGTTAAGAACCACGGCACACGAAAAGCGCATTATATTGCAGACTATACTTACAACAACAACGACAATTAAGCAACAATTGTAGAGAGGCCAATAAATAAAACACCGGCCAAGTGCGAGTCGGACTCGCGCACGAAGGGTTCCGTACCATTATCTTTATAAACGGCAAAAAAACACGTTTGTTGTATGAGAGCCCCCCTTCAATATTTATTAAATTTTCATTTAATCATTTATTTTTAATTAGCTTTCCGCCCGCGGCGTCGCCCGCGTGGAGTTCGGTTATATCACGCTTTTTAGATTTCCCTCGGGAATATCAAATTTTTCCGGGATAAAAGGTAGCCTATGTCCTTTCTCAGGGTCTAAAGATTGTCTGTGCCAAATTTCATCAAAATCGGTTGAGAGGTGTAAGCGGAAAAGCGTAACAGACAGACAGACAGAGTTACTTTCGCATTTATAATATTAGCATGGATTTTAATATAATTATAACCAAATATTATGTGAACATTTCAAGCATCTATCTATTTCCGTTATTAATATGGAGCAAAAAACGGCAAAAAAATCACGTTTCTTGTATGAGAGTTAAATAGTTTATTTTTTTTTATTTTTTTATTTTTAGTATTTGTCGTTATAGCGGCTACAAAACTAACCTAACCTAAAATAATGTAACCTTTGAAAATTTCAACTGTCTACCTATTACGGTTCAAGAGATACAGCCTGGTGACAAACGGACAGCGAAGTTTCATGAATAGGGTTCCGCTTTACCTTTTAGGTACGAAACCCTAATAAAAGGACGTTGCAGCCTACAGCTGCATTAAATTCGATCTAAGAAATAAGTGACAATCGTGCACATACCGACATACACATTCCACAGGGGTGTCCCCCTCATAATTTAATATAAATAACGTTGAGTTTCTCTCGCCATTTTTGTAATCTACGCTATTTGATGCAACGAGGGTTGTTGACTATTTTTGGATTGATATAGAGCTGCTGTTACTGTGTCAATAAGTGTGGTGTGGTATTAGTTTATTGGATGTATGTATCTCATATTATGTCAATGTACAGTGTACTTAACTGCTAGTGAGTCATTATGTTTTCGATACAAAACGAAGCATGACAGACAATACTTTATACTTATCAAAAAATTGTACATGATTTAGGTATTTATTTTTAATAACTATAATTATAAATATAACTATATTTATAGGCTGTTAACTATATTTATAGGTTTGCGTTCAAGCACTAGACCGCAAACCCGCCTGATGGTAAGCAGTGATGCAATTATTATTGGTAAAGCGCGCTAATTTATTAAGAGCCTATTCATTAAAAAAAACTCAGTGAATACGAAGGACGACGGCAGTTGAGTGAGGTGATGCAATCTTAAACCCAACAAAACGATCAAGCTCCCGAAACAACAACATTTAGCGCATCGTACCCGGCACACATCGCAACACAATTGCTCAGACTCGTCCTCCGTACGGCTTCACCAGACATCATGCCGGAACACGATGAATCTCTTAACGGCAAGACATTATCTGGTGAGTGGTACCTTCTGCAGCCATCTTTTTTTGGGTTTTATGCCTATAAACCCTATAGGCATAAAACCCAAAAACAAAAGGTGGCTGCCGGCAGCCGATGTATTGGCCTACTACCGAAAAAAATGTCAACATATAAAATTATTATAAATATTTTTTTTCAAGGAATGTCCTTTGCGTTGTGGGCTAAAACCACCCAAACATGGTCGCTGAAAACGTCTAAAGAAATAGAAGTAGGTGTGAATGGCGGGAATGAGCTTGACCCTATAGGCGGAATTGGCTCATGTTGCCGCAGGATTATATCGAATGGATAAAGAAAAGCTGACCAAGTGCGAGACGGACGCGTGCTTGGTTTCCTAGAATTCTTTTTCATCAACCTTTTTATCGTCCCACTGTTGGACACCTCATACAGAGAAGTATTGAGCGTAACTACCACGCTTGCTCATTGCGGGTTGGCGAATTTAGGCTTAAAAGTCCAGGTTTCTTCAAGATGTGTTCTTTCACCTTTTTAATCAGTCATTGGTGTCCAGGATATACTTAGAAAGTACATATAACTTAGAAAAATTACATTGGTACTTACCTACCTTCCTGACAATCCTTCTCTGTATACGAGGAGACCTGTACCCAGCAGTGGGACGATAAAGAGATTGATGATGATGATAGACATACAGTCCCCTTTTTTACCCTTTGGGTACATAACTTTAAAAGTGGCCAGCAGTAGATCAGTACCAATTGATTTATTTACGTGTCCTTGGTTTTTATCAATTAATCTAACATTAGGTACTCATCTATTACTTTTGTACACTTATAGGCTGCCTAGTCAAAAGTAGCAGCTGTTATTAAACCAACAAGGTTATTGCGTTACACGCTATCACCAGCACTGGGTATTAGTTGACAGTTCAACAACATTCATTGCTATATGTGAAGTGTTGAACAGACACACTTGTCGAACATACAGAGCAGTGGATTAGCAATATGCTTAAAGAAAATGTTTTTTTTTTTCGCTATTATAAACTAGTGAATGACCGCAATCCTGCCTGATGGAAAGCAGTGACGCAATCGTTGATGGTAAAGCGCGCTAGTTTATTAAGCCTATTCACTTAAAAAACTTAGTAAATAGGAAGGAAGACGGCAGTTGAGCGAGGTGATGTAATTTTAAACCCAACAACACGACCTACGATGCTGCGCCAGAGGAAGATTGATCTGGAGACCGTCCAACAACATTTGGTGCGTCGTACCCGGCACACATCGCAATACAACTGCTCAAACCCGTCCTCCGTACGGCTTCACCAAATCGATAGTAACAGCGTGTTTCACAATTTGGTTGTAGGCAATACACACAACACCTCCACACTGACACACCAAAATGATACCCAATCACACCCACCAAACTCTTCCCACATATCCCAACCCTCACGCTACCACAAGCCAGGGGTCGACAAACATCATAGCTCCGTTCATAATCGTTGGAACTGTTGGAAGCAGACACGTTAAACACAGGAGGCTATAAAAATTGTGCAAAACCCATAAATTTTTGCTCACATTCAATTATTTGAGACGCATGGCGCTCGAGAAGGGCGAAGAAGTAATTATGGAATGTTATGTGTGGTACGCACTTGTGGTTTGTAATAAATTGTCATGCCACGTGATAGGAATACGTGGGAATGGGAGAAATTGGTTACTGCTTGCAGCTCTGTGTTTGCTAATCCATTAGATTAAGAAATTATTTGAGTCAGAAAATACTACAGCTTCAATTGAAATTGAAATTGCTTATAAAATTATTATTTTTTATCTATACTAATATTATAAATGCGAAAGTAACTCTGTCTGTCTGTCTGTTACGCTTTCCCGCTTAAACCTCTCAACCGATTTTAATGACATTTGGCACAGACAATCTTTAGACCCTGAGAAAAAACATAGGCTACCTTTTATTGAAAAAATTGATATTCTCGAGGGAAATCTTAAAAGCCCGATATAACCGAATTCCACGCGAACGAACCCGCGGCCGGAAAACTAGTAAATTATAAACTAGCGCTTGACCGCAATCCCGCCTAATGGTAAGCAGTGATGCAATCGTTGTTCATAAAGTGCACTAGTTTATTCAATCTAGCCTTGAAGACACTCAAATTTAGTCCGACGAGAACACCGCCGCTGGCAAATTGTTCCAGTCCCTCTATGTACGCGGTATAAAGGAGGAGGCGATAAATTGATTACAAGAATATTGATTCACATAAACATTTCAGTAATTGGATTCTGCCTGAATTAGGAAAAAATCTGCCGATTGATTCTGTAAAATCTGTAAATCGGCATGTAGATTATAAAAAGTTAGGTGACTTAAGGTGCCAATGCCGTCGATCCCTATCGCTTTTTTTTTTTTTTTCTTAATCTTCTAAACTAGTGCTGTACAGTGATCCCGCCTGGTGGTAAGTTGTGATGCAAGCGGTGATATTAAAGCGCACCAGTTTATTTAGAGTCTCTTCACTCTAAAAGTCATGGTGGCCGAGTAGTTAAAACACCAGCCTCTCAAGTATGAGTGTGCGGGTTCGATTCCAGGTCAAGCAGAGTACCAATGTACCTTTTCTAAAGTTATATGTACTTTAGGTATATCTTTGACAGTAGTGACTGATTACAAGGTGAAGGAAAACATCTTGAGGAAACCTGGAAGTCCGAAATCGCCAACCCGCTTAATAGCAAGCGTGATGGTTACGCTCAATCCTTCTCTGTATGAGACCTGTGCCCAGCAGTGGGACGAAAAAAAAAGGTGGATGATGTTATGATGATGATTCACTCTAGCCTTAAGGCACTTAAAATGTAATCAGACGGGAAGACCGCCGTCGGCCAAGTCCAATTGTTCCAGTCATTCAATGTACGCGTTATAAAAGTTGGAAAGACAGCTCACACCACGGCCATTTCATATAAGTGTTTACGGTGAGAGGATTACAGAATCGCAAGTGCTTATACGTAAGTATTTTCTAAAATTTCTATAAATAGTAAATAATGGACCTATCTACTTGAATTATAGTTATATTCTCTTGTGAAGACGTACTGAGGACGGTTCTGAGTAGTTGTGTTGCGAAGTGTGCCAGGTACGATGGGCCAGATGTTGTTGTGTCGGGAGGTTGATCGTGGAGGGTCTTCAGATCAATCTCCCTCTGGCGCAGCATCGTTGGTCGTGTTGTTGATGATAACGTAACTTTTGCATCATCGTAAGACTCTTTTGCTAACCTGATTACGATTTTTGCAATATTACTTAATTCATTAAAAGAGACAGTATAAAACATCGGCCCAACTTACAAAACCGAAGACAATTAATTAAAAAATGCGAGAACAGCTAGCAGGATTGTTTTTTACAATCTAAAATCAGAATCCATATTCCATCGATTCAACCCTCAAATAGCCGTCACGATACTTGCACACGTCCGCCTCACGCCACGGTCACGCCGCGCGGTCGCACTGCGGCCGCATTTGTCACGCAACTCAACCGCACTCGGCGCCATCCGTCATACGCTCTTGACTACATCGGTTATGGCATAGACTATAGGAGCGCAGAAGGGATGGTACTCGTGTAAAAATCTAGGGCCGCCGCCTAAAATATCGCCTGATGTGAAGCAGTGATGCAACCATTGATGGTAAAGCGCTACTTTATTAAGAGTATAAATTAAGTGTCTTCAAGGCTAGAGTGAATAGGTCACTCTAGCCTTGAAGACACTTAATTTGTAGTCAGAAGGAAACACCGCCGACTGATACATAAGTATCGATCAAGTAGGAATATTGGGATAAAAATGCTTACCGCGTTTGTTTTGTGGATGGGTGGCTATCATTACAAGACTCCTCTATCCTACAGTTACACGACACTGCTTTTCTATCTATACTAATATATAAAGCTGAAGAGTTTGTTTGTTTGAACGCGATAATCTCAGGAACTACGGGTCCGATTTGAAAAATTGTTTTTGCGTTGGATAGCCTATTCATCCAGGAAGGCTATATAACATCACGCTGCTACCAATAGAAGCGCAGCATAACTACCTCCACGTGAACGAAGTCGCTGGCGGCCGCTAGTCATTGATGAAGAACTCAAACAAACAGAAATCCAATCGAGACTACTTTAATGCTTTTTGTTTTTCGAATGTTTTTTTTTTCGCTTTTTTTCGCTGGAACGGGGCATTGGGAGACTGGCCGAGAATAAGTTAAGTAAGTTATTCTTACATGATTCAATTAATTTGATTTGCTAGTTATAAACCATTTGTGTTCCAAATTTCATGCAAATCTGTTCAATAGTTTTTGCGTGAACCAAAGATCCATCATCATCATGGAAACCAAACATCCATCCACTGTTTATTTATTTATTTTTTTCGTTTTATTTCAGTGTTTATGATACTTTCTTACTAGTTCTAACAAGGGGCAAAAAACTGTCCTATCTACCCTAAAATAATCTATGCCACCCTTCAAGCAGGCATCTGTTAGGTATCGGTTTATTGCCAACCAACCGCAAGTGTCCCGTTAAAATATTACCCGGTATTACCGGTTATTACCGGGTATTACCGACGCGGGCCGAATATTACACGTCATTACAGTTGTCATAACTTGAGAGGCTGTGGTAATAAGTGGTTGGCCATGGTTTATGTTGTCATTTTGACCCTAGTTTGGTGTTAATGTCAAAGGTCTTGTAACGATGGGGTGTGACAGCATTCTTGGCTTTTTGGCGCGACTATTTAGGAATTTATGGGCTGCGTTTTTTCTGTAATGACCTAGTCATCCACAGACAGACATTGACAAGTGTGGCTTAATATTAAAGATATGAAAGAGTCTGTTATTATTAACTCGCGAGCTCATCTACAAAGAAGGAATGAAATAAATAAACTAGCGCGCTTTACCATCAACGATTGAAATACTGCTTATGATCAGGCGGGATCGCAGTCAAGCACTAGTTTATAATTAATAAAAAAACAATAATATAATACACTAAAATAATAATAAGCACATAAAAGAAAATAATATATGTATCATTCACTAAAAAGTCTCGTATTCAAAAATGATGAAATTAAAATAATACATATTTTCCTGGTATCATAACCCGGGTCAAAGAGACACATGTTATTTGACAATTAGATAATGGCGCCGATTCTGTTGTTCACAAACTAAACTAATTTTAAGTTATGTGCATCTCTTTCTTTCCATTTCGTTAAGAAAAGGATAGAAGATAACATTTTAGTTTAATCCTGTCAAATTAAGATACTTCATAGACAGTTTAGACGCGATTATAAACAAGGCGACTAAAAATACGCCCGTTTACGTCAGGAGCGCACTAATTTGACAGGTCTAAACTGACATTTTATCTTCTGTCCTTTTCTTAATGAAATAGTAATAAAAACAGGCACTGAACTTAAAGGAGATGTTTCAGAAATGTATGGAGCCTGGGCCAGCACATTGTACACTTAATGCTAGGTATAATTACGCTATAGTCAACTGTTTTTAATGTTAATTTCCTATATTTTAGCTTAGTTTTTATACAGATTCAATTTAACTCGGCCAAGGAGTGCAACACAACTACTAAAAAATATGGTGGTCAGTAATAAACGAAATAAGATTTTGACAGTGACATTTGATTGACGTGTCATGTGTCTAAAGCTATTTTATCTATATTATCTACCATATGACTGCGAAAAAACAAAACATGAATTCCGAACATACGGCCCATTAAATAAACACAATCAACTCAAATCAACACTCGACACGAACACGACGGGAAAATGATCCTGATCTCATGAAAAATAGTAAAATAATACCTTTGTTTAAATCTGGTAGTACATCAGACCCCACAAATTATAGACCTATTTCTGTACTACCTACCTTTAGTAAAAATTTTGAGAAATTAATTTTAAACCAAATGCTAAATTTTTTTAATAAACATAAATTATTACATAGCAAACAGTTCGGTTTTACAAGGGGTCGTTCAACTACTGATGCCGGTGTTGAACTTCTAGGTCATATATATAATGCATGGGAGGATAAATGCGATGCCTTGGGCATCTTTGGTGATTTGTCCAAGGCATTCGATTGCGTTCTTCACGATACGTTAATCAGGAAACTCCGCCACTACGGGATCCGGAACTCTGCACTGGATCTTATTACATCTTACTTGAGTGGTAGGATTCAAAGCGTTGACGTTAATGGAAAAAGATCTTCCGGATCTTTAGTAACAATGGGAGTCCCACAGGGGTCAATTCTTGGTCCTTTTTTGTTTCTTATTTACATCAATGACCTGCCGTACCTAATAAAGGATAACCACGATATAGTGTTGTTTGCAGATGACACTTCACTTTTATTTAAACTGAAACGTCAGCAGCAGGTTACTGATGATGTAAATAGCGCGATCTCCAAAGTAGTCCATTGGTTTAATGTTAATAATTTACTCTTAAACGAGAAAAAAAACCAAATGCATTAAGTTTACTCTACCTCACGTTAGGCAGGTGGAAACTAAAGTGTTGATAAAGGGCGAAGAATTGAAATCTGACGACAGCACAGTGTTCTTGGGTATAACTCTGGATGCTAAGCTTCAATGGGGTTCACATATAGAAAAATTGTCAAAAAAGCTAAGTTCTGCTGCATACGCAGTTAGAACAATTCGTAATTTGACTGATGTTGAGACGGCCCGTTTAGTGTACTTTGGCTATTTCCACAGCGTAATGTCGTACGGCATTCTGTTGTGGGGAAATGCCGCCGATATTCAAACAATATTTGTTTTGCAGAAACGAGCTGTTCGTGAAATTTATAAATTAAGTCCGAGACACTCTCTCAGAGAAAAATTTAAAGAGATTAATGTACTGACCGTGCCGTCTCAATATATTTATGAAAATCTTTTGTATGCTCATGAAAATATAAAATTGTTTAAAAAATACAGTGATGTCCATGATATAAATACTAGGAACAGGCACAAATTTATTGTACCTACAACAAGGCTCAAGAAAATAGGTGGCTCTTTCAGATGCCAATGTATACATTTTTACAATGGACTTCCAGAGGTGGTTCAAGATCTGAGCCTGAATAAATTCAAATCCTTCATTAAACATAAGTTGTGTCAGAAAGCATTTTATAGTGTGAAGGATTATATTGAGGACAAAAAGGCTTGGGCTTGAGCTGCGTCCGATTTCTATACAATGATTGTTCTTTGATTTTTCCTCTTGTAGTTTTAATATGTAATTGTTTATGTTATTTATTCAAAGCCTGTATTACACACTATGTAGCCAAGCATATTGTACGTTACGGAATTGTATCGCTGACAGAGGTGTTCGACACTTGTACAGCTGCACAGGAGCTAAACTTTCCACAGATTCGGGAACACTGTTGGAGCTACTGAACCTTGGACAAAACCATCTTAGCATTGTGTAGATTCAATTTCTTAGTATTGTATAATTGCATAGCAAACGTGTGAGCACAATGTACGAATGTGCTGTAAGGCATTTATTTGTTGGGTTAGTCTTTTTTATTGACTTAATTGTGCTCTGGCTGTTGAGAGTATGTCATGCTCACTGAAATGTCTCGCTGATGGTGGCGTGTGTTTTGGGTCATTGGGTTCCCTTCGATATGGTTGAGCTGAATGATGCTGATCCATACGTCATGTTCGTGAACGGACGCCGTCGGAGGGGACTGGTCATCTCTTAGCTGCCACGGCGTATTTTAATTTCTGAATTAATTTTTGTATGTTTTCCATAATGGACGCTCTCAGCGTACAATATATTTCTGCATCGTTCTCACGGGATTGAATTCAACATGAATGATGTAATCAAATATTTGTAACAATAGCTTAAAAATTTAAAAGAGCATCCATGGAGTTTCTTGCCCGTTCTTCTCCATAGGTACCTACTCTTTGGAATGGGCGACTAGCTTCATCTTATTGACTGACCGACCTTCTGACAATTCAAAAGTGCCTGTAACTGGTTTATTTGAAATAAATGATTTGATTTGATTTGATTAATAGAACTGTCAAAGTCGCCAATTAAACGTCATTACCACTGTCTACCTTAATAAAAGGTTATCTCACTAAAAAACGTTTCAAATAATGAATTATATATACTTGTATTTTTATTCAAATTAATTTAGTAGTATTTGTTGAAAATCTTTTTTTTTTTTTCCTTTTTATCTATATACCGTACATAGTGGTGGCACAAAATGAAACATCTCCTTTAATTTAGTTTGTAAACAAGGAAATCGGGGCCATTGACAGTTTATAAAATTAAAACATCTCTCATTTCTCCTAAAAGTTGGTCTTTAAATATAGAACTGAACAAATATCATTACCAGTTACCCATATTGAACATAACTTCACACCATACTCTAACATAACCAGCGACCTTAGAAGGGAGGAACTCCCATAATCATATAAACTTGACACGGGGCTTAATGCAATAGAATGGTTATTAGTAAACGCAGGTGGAAATGGCTGCTCTCCTTGTCGCTAATCCCTTACGACACCATAGAATCCTGTAGTCTATGGCGTCATAAGCAGACACTGAGGGGATGTTCCAGCTGAGGGTGACTTTGATATAAGTGTATTCTCAGGTTTACGAGGTAGCTGTGATACCTAGATGGAATACCTGTATCGAGTTTTCGAAAGAGCGTTTTTTTATATAAATGTTCAACGCTGCTTAGAGACTTAAGAATATATAACTTTATTTTTGTTTATGAGAAACCTGAATACAGTTAGTTCAGAATAAGCAACTGAATCAATTCCAATCATTTTTAACTTCATGTTATATTTTATCCCAAATACATTTAGAAATTGTTGCAGTGTGGTTACTGAGCGCGGTACGCAGCTTGCGGTAGATCATCGCCCGCGCAGCAGCTTACGCCAGAGGTCAATGCACTGCTCGACCGGGGCGTGCAGAGCGTGGACCATATTTTTGTTGGGACAGCCAAGTAGGATAACAAGCTAATAACTTTGTGGTTTGTTAAAATTTTGTACATAGATTCTTTACTTTAAAATATTGCACACGAGTTTCGGGTTTCGCAGAATCAAAAAATAATGTTGTATATTATATTTGTACTAGCTGTAGAAAAAAAAAACTTATAAGGGCTGCGCCCGTATAAGTTTTTTTTTTGTTATAAACTAGTAACTGTATTTAGTAGGGAATCAATCCGGTCCGAAAGAGAGGCCATGGTTGAGCGAACGAGTGTTGCACTGCAGGCAGTCTCCGAATGGGGCAATGCCAATCTTGTAGCATTCAATGCCGCCAAAACACAGGCGTGTCTTTTCACCGCCAAAAGGAGCCCGTTCACCTTGGCTCCTACTCTTCGAAATGTGTCCTTGGAGTGTTCCGACCGCCTTCAGCTTTTGGGAGTTGAGATTTCCTCGAACCTTAACTTTAGGCGGTTCATTGAGTCCAAGGCCAAGGTGGCTGCCAGGAAACTTGGCGTTATCGCAAAGGTCCGTCAGTACTTCACACCTGGGCAGCTTCTAATGTTATACAAAGCACAGGTCCGTTCGTGTGTGGAGTACTGCAGCCACATTTGGGCTGGTGCTGCCAAGTGTCACCTGGCCACTTTGGATTCAGTGGAGAGACGTGCAAAGAGGCTGATTGGTGACCTTGATCTAACTCGAGATGGTCTCCAAAGCCTAGACCACAGGCGTAGAGTATGCATTTCGGGGAGTGTGCGAGGGAATTGCATGATTTAATTCCCCCATCTCCGTTCCACCAGCGGACGACCCGTCGTACGGCTGGTTTCCACCCTTACGTTATTAACACCACTACGATCCGGACGAAGCGTTTCGCCTCCTCCTTTATACCGCGTACATCGAGGGACTGAAACAATTTGCCAGTGGCGGTATTTCCGTCGGACTACAATTTGAGTGTCTTCAAGGCTAGAGTGAATAGGCTCTTAATAAACTAGTGCCCTTTACCATCAACGATTGCGTCACTGCTTACCATCAGGCAGGATTGCGGTCAAGCGCTGGTTTATAACATGTAAAAAAAAAATAGTGCCTGACCGCAATCCCGCCTGATATTAAGCAGTGATGTAATCGTTGATGATAAAGTACGCTACGTATACATACAGACATCTAAATTGTAGTCAGACGGAAATACCGCCGACGGATATATAAGTATCGATCAAGTAGGAATATTGGGATAAAAACGCTTACTACGTTTGGTTTGTGGGTGGGTGAACATCACAAGACTCCTCTATGCTTTAGAAAGCACGTTTACCATTGGTCTCGGATGTCATAAGCTAGATCTTTGATTGACTTTACGGGTAGTAGAAGTCCGACCGTCTGACATACAGTCTTATTACCCCCCAAGGGGTTATCATGCTAAATAAAACAGTAGAAGTCAACTCTTGTACGTATCAAATCCAGTTAAAGTTATGGTTTAGTTTCGATCAAATTTCAAGTAGTAGTAGTTAAAGTAAAATTAATGTAAGTATGAGTGATACATTTCATCAGATATAATAATTAAAACTAAATAAATTTTATAATTTATTAAATTTATTTTTTTGTAAATCTAATCATTTAGACGTAAGTTTGACATGGCATAGAAAAAGTTAGCTTTGTTTAACTTTTTCATTTGACAACGGTTACGTTACAGTATGTTACACAGTTATGGTTAAACCATCTGTCAAAAGGTTAGCGCGATACGAAACATAACAAAAGTTATGGTTTGGACACCCCCAATGTATAAGTCAATACTATTGAAAATAATTAAAACAAAACCACACACATTGTCCACAGTTGTGCTTGATATCATTATGCACCTACTATCACTCATCAATGTTCGATTCTGACACTCTAAACGATATTGACTCCTTTCGTTTAAGTGACTCATACATCTGTGAACCTGAGACATGCACGCGGTTTATTGACGATAACATTAAGTCCCTGAATATAATGCACCTCAATATACGTAGTGTAAACTGTAACTTTGATAGTTTTCTGGTATTTCTGGTTAGGGTTAAACTTTCTTGTGATATTTTGATTTTATCGGAGTGCTGGCTGAGGGGGTCAAAAGTTCCACCTCTCGAGGGGTATGTCTCTTGCCAAACGAATAAACTTATTAACCAAAACGATGGTGTTATAATGTATATAAAATCGGAGCTATCTCATATTGTCTCCGAACCTTATATGCATGATGCTAGCTGCTTGACCTGCTATATACAATCCCACAATATTTTACTTCTGGCACTATATCGTTCTCCTTCTGCTCGAAATCTTGACAATTTCCTTGACAGCTTAGACACCATACTTACTGAATTTTCTGATAAAAGAGATTTAGTGATTATGGGCGACCTAAATATTGACATAACTCCGAATGCTATCTCCCAACAGGCAAATCAGTACCTTAATCTCCTTGCATCACATGGCCTTCTTCCTACACATGTACTCCCCACCCGTTTTAACTCTTGTATTGATCACATTATGCTGAGATCTGACTGTAAAAATACGACCCTAATCTTTGATACTTACATTACTGATCACAGACCCACTTTTATAAATATTCAACATATGAAATCACATCCTTCCCCAAAACAATATCGCAAGGTTGTTGATTATACAGCTGTAATAAATGACATCTCATCGAGGGACCTCAGTGAGATAATGATTATCCAGGATGCAAACAATGCTGCTGAGTCCCTGGTCTCTCTCCTCCGCACTGTCATCTCTAATCACTCTAAATCTGTGTATGTATCCTCCAAACGCAGAATTCTCAAACCCTGGATCACAAAAGGTCTGCTTCGCTGTATTCGAAATAGGGATAATATGGCTAAAAAGCTAAAGGCAGACCCTGAAAACTACATTCTCTCGGTTACATATTGTTACGAATGGACCTTATGTCGATGGCATAAGGTTCAATATCGCGTGATATGCAGTGTGTCACTTTTAAGTCCTATTCCTCCAGATCTAGACATTTTCTAGGTACAATAATAAAACGCATTACTAGACTTAGGACGGCCTATCGAATGGTACATGTCTCAACAGTTTTGTCAACAAAGTGTCGACATCGAAATTTCTAGAAACCCGTTTCCGGGAATTACCATAGGTACTTCCGAGTGACCTCGAAGTTATGTGCTATTATTATTACGCCTAGAGGATTCTGGAATGTTCGATCAGCTGGCCTATATAAGCGCCGCGACGCCGACGCAGAGTCAGTCTACACTCGACTAGCGATACGAAAACAGCGACAGTTAAGAAGCGATCTTAAAGAAGACCTACTGCGACAACTGTAACGAGAACTGTGAGTACTACGTAGAGTAACATCTGTACTGTTATTGTGTGTTTACAACACGGACTTCGCGGACATAAGGAAAGACTTCGGTGCAACGTCAGCGACATTCTACTTGTCATTGCCTACAATCGACTGTACCTTCGTTGCCAATAAACTTCGTAACCCTTAACCGGCGTTTAAGTACCCCTAGCCCGTAAGAATTGGTGTCAGAAGCGGCATGCCGGTCACGCCAAGGGAAGACGAAAGGGTTCGCACGCGACGACAAGCAGCGATGGATTTGGCGCGTCAAGAGGAAGAATTGCTTAGTGTCCCTGCACCCGAAACAGAAGCGGCCGTCGCAACACCTATAAGTGCGCCTACTACCACCACTCTTCCCGGAAGCAGTGGATGCGATTTATCGGCGTTGCTGGCTCAATTAACGATGCAAATAAAAGGTATGGCAGAATCCCAGGCAAAATCCCAGGCAGAAATCCAGGCAAAAATAGATAGATCCCAGGCAGAAACCCAGGCACATATAGAAAAAACCCAGGCTCAAATAAAACAATCCCAGGTGGAAACCCAAGCAAAAATAGATGAATCCCAGGCAAAATCCCAGCAACTAGTATTAGAACTAAATAAACAGTGGAAAGAAACCAAAGAAGAGGTTAATGAGCTTAAAATAAAAACAGCACAACAAGATGCCCGTATGGACCAGCAAGACATGCGTATAGACAAACAAGATGCGCGTATGGAGAAACTAGACAATACCATCATGGAGTGTGAGAAAGAAATACAGTTTCTCCACAAAACGGTGCAGAAAGGAGGCATTAAAGGTGTGGTACCTGTACCCAGTGCTTTGCCGACCTTCAAGGTACCTCATTTTGACGGAACAACATCATGGGTGGCCTTCCGTCTTCAATTTGAAAAGGTCGCAAAAGGCAACAATTGGGACGACGATCAAGCTGTAACCGCCCTTACGCTTGCTTTGCGTGGTGAGGCGGTACAAATCCTCGAAAATATTTCCGGCGACTGCAATACCCTAGCCTGTCTGTTAGAAGCGTTGGAGTCTAGATATGGAGAGAAACACCTGGAACATGTCTACAGGGCTCAACTCCGCGACCGCACACAGAAAAGCAGTGAGGGTTTGCAACAATGGGCATCGGAAATAGAACGTATTGTTCGGAGGGCGTATGCTTCAACGCCGGGAGTAATTGATGCTAGTACGGTGCAAGCTTTTACTGATGAAATTCGAGATGCGGAAGTCAGGGCTGCGGTTCGTCTGGGGCACCATCAGACTCTGAAGGCAGCCTTGACACACGCTCTGGAGGTGGAAGCAGTACGCCAAGACGGCCGACCACACCACCGTATTCGTGAGGTAACCGCACAAATGAAACCCCGACAAGGGCCAACATGCTATGAGTGCGGTGAAAAAGGGCATATTCGGATCAATTGTCCCAGGAAGGCTAAGGGAAGAAGCACTTCTGGGACACAGGTGAAAGCCGAGGATTTAAACTAGGAACAGCCAGGGCTATGGGGCGAGTACTGGCTGGTCGACATGTAACCCCCATTATAACAGTATCACAAGTGGGTGACGGAAACAGTCTCATTATAGAAGGAGAACTGAATGGTAAATCCTGCAGTTTCACATTGGATACTGGTGCATCAAGAACCATTGCACGACCGGAGCTATTTCCTCGGACCATAGTATGGAAAAGAGGATCTTCACAATGCCGATTACAAACCGCCACTGGCCAACCAGTACTCGTCCTTGGTGAAACGAACGTGACTTTGAAAATGGGTGATAAGACATTCACGCACCCTGTTTTAGTGGCGAATATTACAGATGATTGCATAATAGGACTGGACTTTTTGAAGAAACAGCAGTGCGTCCTTAATGTAGCAAAAGGAGTATTGAGTTTTCCAGAACAAGAAGTATTTCTTCAAGGTGGAAAACAGGGGTCAGTATACTGTGTAAGGAGAACGATATTACCACCAAGATCAGAAACCTTAGTAGATATTAGATTATCACCAATAGGATGCCGTAAACGTTGCATTTTAATTGAAGATTCTGGAGATCACCCAGACTGGATAACAGCAAGGACACTGATGATGATTTCCGATAAACCAAAAGTACGCATTATCAACGTTAGTAACAAGGAAATAATTCTTGAAAAGAATTGCATCGTGGGTGTGTGCGACCATGTAGCATCATTGCGAAAAACAGAGGCGCACGAAAAGGAACGTGATAAGAAGTGGCAGGAACATGTATCGACACTACTCGAAAATTGTAAGGGCAATTTAAACAAGTTCGAAAGTCACAAAGTTAAGCAACTGTTGCATAACTTCCATGACATCTTCTCTAAGACCGACAGTGACGTGGGAAGGACCGGGCTCGTCAAACACCATATAGATACGGGCGATACACAGCCGATAAGACAGAGACCACGTCGTATCCCCTTTGCAAGAGAACAGGAAGTGTCGGAAATGTTAAGAAATATGGAGAAAAATCGGATTATCGAAGCGTCTACCAGCCCTTGGTCATCTCCAGTTGTCCTAGTCAAGAAAAAGGATGGCAGTACAAGGTTTTGCGTTGACTACAGGATGTTGAATGATGCCACGAAAAAGGACAGTTATCCCCTGCCACGTATAGATGACACTTTGGACTTGCTAAGTGGCATGAAATGGTTCTCCACAGTTGACCTCAAAAGTGGATACTGGCAGGTGGAAATCTGTCAGCAGGATAAAGAAAAGACCGCCTTCTCCACTGGTCCTGGGAACGGTCTCTGGCAATTCAATGTCATGCCTTTTGGACTGTGCAATGCTCCAGCTACATTTGAGCGCCTAATGGAGCGCATCTTGGTGGGGTTGCTTGGTGATGCATGCCTGGTCTATTTGGATGACATCATCATTATGGGACGAAACTTCGCAGAACACCTACGCAATTTGGAGAAAGTGTTCCAGAAACTGCGTGAAGCGAATTTAAAACTCAGTCCTAGTAAGTGTACACTATTCCAGAAAGAAGTTGGATACTTGGGACACATTATTTCGGCGCAAGGAATTCGAACAGACCCTGAAAAAATAAAAGCCGTGTCGAAGTGGCCTACCCCTCGTAATAAAACTGAGGTACGCTCTTTCTTGGGTCTGTGTGCATATTACCGTCGGTTTGTGAAGAACTTCTCCGAGTTAGCGAAACCGTTGCATCGTTTAACAGAGGAAAAGTGTCTATTTGAATGGAACTCTGACTGCGAACAGGCATTTGCTCTACTGAAAACTCACTTGTGTGAGGCTCCTGTACTAGGTTACCCTAGTAGGGAAGGCCGATTTTTGGTAGACACAGATGCCAGCAATGTGGGTATTGGAGGAGTTCTCTCTCAAACACAAGGAGATAGGCAGGTCGTTATCGCATATTTCAGCAAATGCCTTTCCAAGCCAGAAAGAAATTATTGTGTTACCCGCCGAGAACTTCTAGCCGTTGTTAAGACCTTACAACACTTCAAAAAATATTTGATTGGGAGGCAGTTTACACTTCGTACCGATCACGCTGCCTTACAGTGGCTCCTCCAGTTCAAAGACCCAGAAGGACAAGTAGCAAGGTGGATAGAGCAGCTGCAAGAATTTGACTTTGTCACTGAACATCGGAAAGGCAAGTCACACAATAACGCTGATGCTTTGTCTAGACGACCTTGCGAAGAGTCTTGCCGACATTGTGCCAAACAGGAAAAGAAAGAGAACGTAAGGATTATCCAGGTGAACGCTTTGGACGAAGACTGGGATAATCAATCATTGGAGGACGCACAAAGGGAAGATAGTGACTTGAAGACAGTAATCGAATGGAAACAACGTGGCCAGAGGCCCGCTTGGAGTGAAATATCAGCGCTTAGCCCAACAGTAAAAAGTTACTGGGCTCAGTGGGACAGCCTGATAATTGATAATGGAGTTCTCAAGAGGAAATGGGAATCACCCAGTGGACAGGAGGTCACCTTACAGATAGTTGTCCCCTGCGATAAAGTCGCGTCAGTGCTAAGACAGGTGCACGACGGAGTATCCGGAGGACATCTAGGAGTAAAGAAAACCCTGGAGAAGGTGAGGAAAAGATTCTACTGGGTGCATTGCCGCGAAGACGTAGAGGACTGGTGTAGAAAATGCGTAGCTTGCTCCTCAGTAAAGGGACCGCAAACGAGAGCCAGAGGTCGGCTGAAAGTGTACAATGTTGGTGCACCATGGGAAAGAGTTGCTGTCGATATAGCTGGGCCATTCCCTGTTACTGAAGAAGGGAATAGGTATATCATCGTCATGCAAGACTATTTCAGCAAATGGCCAGAAGCTTTTGCAGTACCTAACCAAGAAGCTCATACAGTCGCCAAAAAGCTAGTTCACGAGGTGTTCTGTCGATTTGGCGTTCCCTTGGAGTTACACTCTGACCAGGGTAGAAACTTCGAGTCTTCACTATTTCAAGAGATTTGCCAACTACTCGGGATACATAAGACTCGTACAACACCGTATCACCCACAGTCAGATGGAATGGTCGAAAGATTCAATCAGACGTTGGAGAATCATTTGGCCAAAGTAGTGGAAGAACACCAGAGGGATTGGGACCAATACATTCCACTCTTCTTAATGTCATACCGCTCTGCAACACATGATAGCACAAATTGCACACCGGCGAAAGTCAACTTCGGCCGAGAAATTAGACTACCCATAGATGCACTAAACGGAACACCTCCCGATACTCCTATCCTAGCCGTCGACTATGTGGCCGACCTACGGCGTAAATTAGATGGAATACATGAGCTAGTGAGAAAGAATGGTCTGAAAACCAGTGAGAAAATGAAAATCCGATACGACCGCAAAGCTAACGTGCCCGGATTTGAAGAGGGAACTTTGGTATGGTTACATAATCCCATAAGGAGAAAAGGAAAGAGTCCGAAATTTCAAGCCAAATGGGAAGGTCCGTACACGATAGTAACCAGAATAAACGATGTCACCTACAGGATTAAGAAAGGGCCTAGAGGGAAGCTGAAGATCGTACACGTAGACCGCCTAGCTCGCTATTATGGATCAAATCATGCTCGGGACGAGCATGACTAAGAAGGGGGCAATGTTACGAATGGACCTTATGTCGATGGCATAAGGTTCAATATCGCGTGATATGCAGTGTGTCACTTTTAAGTCCTATTCCTCCAGATCTAGAAATTTTCTAGGTACAATAATAAAACGCATTACTAGACTTAGGACGGCCTATCGAATGGTACAGGTCTCAACAGTTTTGTCAACAAAGTGTCGACATCGAAATTTCTAGAAACCCGTTTCCGGGAATTACCGTAGGTACTTCCGAGTGACCTCGAAGTTATGTGCTATTATTATTACGCCTAGAGGATTCTGGAATGTTCGATCAGCTGGCCTATATAAGCGCCGCGACGCCGACGCAGCGTCAGTCTACACTCGACTAGCGATACGAAAACAGCGACAGTTAAGAAGCGATCTTAAAGAAGACCTACTGCGACAACTGTAACGAGAACTGTGAGTACTACGTAGAGTAACATCTGTACTGTTATTGTGTGTTTACAACACGGACTTCGCGGACATAAGGAAAGACTTCGGTGCAACGTCAGCGACATTCTACTTGTCATTGCCTACAATCGACTGTACCTTCGTTGCCAATAAACTTCGTAACCCTTAACCGGCGTTTAAGTACCCCTAGCCCGTAACAATATAAACGCTACCGTAATTATTGCAACAAACTGCTCAAAAATTTAAAACATGCATATGAAAGAGACGAGTTTGAAGTGGCGAAAAGCAACCCCAAAGCGACATGGAAAGTCATTAAAAATATAACCGGATCTAGTCAAAGTTCAAAATCTCCTAATATTATATTATTAAAGTTGTTTTCGAATGAAAAGATTTCAGCAAATAAAGTTAATGAATTTTTTGCGGATTGCGGCAAGAACTTGGCTGAAAAATTCTTATCATCTACGGCTACTCCTGAATACTCTCTCGATGCCTGTCCTTCGAACTCGCTAGTACTACTTCACACAGATGAAGCGGAGGTCGCAAATCTCATTGTTGGATTACGCTCGGATGCTGCTGTGGGTTGGGACGGTATATCTTCGAGACTGCTAAAATCATGTCTGCCTGCGCTTGTCCCAGTCATTACTCATATCTGTAATCGCTCTATTTCGACAGGTTGTTTTCCTAGGGTCTTCAAAAGAGCTGTTGTTCACCCAATTTTCAAGAGTGGTGACAGGCACAGTGTAGATAATTATAGGCCGATCTCGATCCTGCCTGCCATCTCTAAGGTACTAGAAAAAATCCTTAATAAAAGGTTAGTTAACTTTCTCGAGTCACACAAATTATTAAGCAACAATCAGCACGGTTTTAGAGGTGGCAGATCGACCGAAAATGCTGTTGCTGCCTTGATAGATCATGTAGTATCTAAACTAGACAGTAAAATGAAATGTTTGGCCATCTTCCGTGATCTTTCCAAGGCATTTGACACTGTGTCTGTTCCGCACCTTTTATCTAAACTAGAAGCTACCGGTATTCGTGGCCATTCCCTGAAAATCTTCCAGGATTACTTACATGATAGGACCCAGTGCGTTAAAATTAACGATGTTATTAGTGACACCAAATTGCTGACCTATGGCGTTCCCCAGGGCTCGATCTTAGGACCTACCCTATTTCTAATTTATATTAATAATTTATGTAAAATGTCTCTAACAAACTGTTCGATTTTTACTTACGCAGATGATACGGCACTACTACTTCATGGTAGTAATTGGTCAGAGACTATAAAATACGCGGAACACGCTCTAAACTCAGTGATGAAATGGTTGTCGAATAACATCTTGACCTTGAATCTTAAAAAAACTGTATACTTACCTTTTTCCTTGCAATCTTCCAAACTCCCACCACCTGACACAATGGTGCTTAGAGCTCATACTTGCACACTTGGTCTGTCCTCTTCACAGTGTGGTTGTCCTCAACTTACAAGATCTGAGTCTGTCAAGTATCTCGGAGTCTATGTGGATAGTTCCTTGAGCTGGAAACCTCAAATTAGTGCTCTTATACCACGAGTCCGAAAATGTATATTTATTTTTAAAAAATTAAGGCACTCTGCAGGAGTAGAAACTTTAAAAACCGTTTATTATGCTTTATGCCAAAGTTTAATAAATTATTGCATAACTGTTTGGGGTGGAACCACCAAGACAACCCTGCTCCCTCTGGAACGAGCACAGAGAGCTGTCCTCAAAGTTATGACCTCGAAACCGTTTAGATACCCCACCATGTCACTTTACAATGAATGTAGGGTCCTCACGGTGAGGCAGCTCTTTGTTCTTGGCACAATTCTACGTAAGCATCCCTCGGTGGTATATAACCCAAATGCAACCCGAAAGCGCAGACACTATGAAGTATGCTCCACTCATGGATGTAGAACTGCCCTTGCTCACCGTCATTATGAAGTGCTGTCAAACCATATTTATAATAAAATAAATAAAGTCTGCGACATTGCTCCTATGTGCCGATACAAATGTAAGACCGAGGTGACGAAGTGGTTAACTAATCAAAATTATGATAGTACTGAAGATTTACTGCAGGTATCACACGCATAACTATATAATTACACACTATACAATATGTTAAGAAAACCCTGTCCGACCCGTAAGGATAGTAAAGGTTAGGTAAACACATGACCAAATAACATATGAAATTTTACATAATCATCATAGTAACAATACTAGTGAATTTTGAAATAATCTTTTTTTCTCGCGAATTTATTCCAACTTCCCCAAAATTTGGTAATTTTTAAAAAGTGACAACATTATTTTTGACGGTATAATTCTGAGCGAATAGCGATGCGACCGCGTGCCGCGTACCCTGCCCCTCTTCGCCCGCGCCTGTATGGCATTACCGCACATGTTTTAAGTTACCTCTTTTTGCGAAATAATATTAATTTTTTTAGGGGGATTTTTTTTTTAAGTTTAGCCCGTCTTTGTAGGCATTAGTAGAATCAGTTACCGATACCTAACAATACCTTCACGGATCGGACAGGGTTTTCTTAACATATTGTATAGTATTTTTTTGTGTTTGACTAACATCTATAGCGAGGACCCTGGCACCCTAAACACAAGTTAAATCTTAAATTGGGTGCCAGAGTTCATCCAAAACACTTGCGTTCTTATTAGTTTGTGATTAATATTTTGTGTTGTTATGTTCAAAGTTCAAACCAATGGTAATAAACATTTTTATTTATTTTTTTTATTTTATTGGTTGCGATCCGATTCTGTTTTGGTTAAACTATTTTAGCGTTATTGCCCCCCTGGGCTTATTATCCAGTAACAGCGTTGTACAGGCCAGTCGCTACATGTAAGATGCTGGTATGCAGTAGCATCTGGATTAAACTGGAAGTCCAAGTACACAAAAAAAAAGTATTTCTTTATTATTTTTTTTTTCATAATTTTAGTTTTTCAATAAGCATAATAACCTTACTGACATACGAAAGTCACACACACAAAAACACGCAAATACTGCTCACACATGGCACAAACACATCAGTATGCGCTGAATACACTGGTTCATCAACATCATCAACCTTTTTATAGTCCCACTGTTGGGTACTGGGCTTCCAGTCTAAAAGTCCAGGCTAAAAAACCAGGTTTCTTCAAGATGTTTTTCCTTCACCTTTTAATCAGCCTTTGGTGTCCAAGATATACTTAGGGAGTACATATAACTTAAAAAGTTACATTGGTACTTGCCTGACCTGGGATCGAACCCGCTCTCATACTTGAGAGGCTGGTGTTATAACCGCTAGGTCACCACGACTTTTATTTAAATATACTATAATACATAAAATATTTATATTTACAAAACATTACAATATTTTCATTCAAGCAATCCTGTGTCACCATTATCCAGGAAAAACGTGTAACACCGCTGAAACTACCCCACTAACACTTAACAATTAGCCCTGTAAACATTAAGATAATTAACACTACGAGCACCGTACAGTACGCCATACAGTACAGTACGCCGTACAGCTGTACTGAACAGGACAGGTAACGCAATCATCCACTTTAATGACGTCGTTAACTTGCATGCGATGTGTGATGGTGTCGTACTTGCGTACTGGTGCGTTTGGTATAAGGAAGTCATTGCAAAATTAGAAATATAATAGGGATGTCTCCTGGTTTAAAAAAAAAGATTCTATTTAGTCCGTCATTCAGATTAGAGAAAAATATTGGATACGTATATTTTGTTTTATCAAATCAATAAAAATTGACAAATACAAAAGGAGTGAGGAGGATCTGGAGTGGTGGCTGGTGACGTCACTGGCCGCCAAAAAGTGTAGCGTGCAGTGACGTCACGCGAGTTTTCCACGCGCTGTGTCGTCTTCATTTTTTGTTTATATGAAAAAAGAAAAAATACGTGTCTATTATTTTTTGGAAATCTGACTTATGGACTAATTAGTTTTTTTTAGTCAAAAACCCTATTGTGAATTACAGGGATCGCCAACAGCCCGAGTTGCCGTTATAGCCGTGGCAGGCATATTGCTGTTCCAATGCCGTAGTTAGAAAATTACGTAGTTATAAATATATCTGTTTGCGCAGCTCCCGGCAAAAACGGTGGCCAAAGCTGAATCCCCGTCTGACCAGTGTCTGTAGCCAATGTAACATCGCTTCGTAGCGAAGCGAAATCGATTACCAAACCAACCAATGGCGTGAACGATCGACCACGTGATTTATCGCGTCGCGTGGTCGATCGTTCCTGCCATTGGTTGGTTTGGCAATCGATTTCGCTTCGCTACGAAGCGATGTTACATTGGCTAGGGCCCCTGACTTCAAGGTGCGTTGGGCATAGGTATATTTCCACTTGTGGAGGCACTTGATTTCCCTATTTACTACAAATAATTTTGTTTGTTAAAAATGAACAAACTCCAAGGAATCTACATCGTAAATATGAAATGTTTGTTAATTTTACACACTTTATTTGTTTTTTATCTGTTTTATTTTGCGTCATACAATGTATCTATACTAACATAATAAATCGGAAAGTGAGTTTGTGTGTTTGTTTGTTCCGCTTTCACGCCGTAACTACTAAACCGATGCTTTGAAATTTTGCAAACGTAAAGTTAGAAGTCCGGACTAAATAATAAGGTACCTTTTATCCCGGAAAAAATTGTAATTCCCGAGGGAAATTTAAAAAGCGATATAACCGACTTCCACGCGGGTGAAGCCGCGGGCGGAAAGCTAGTGCTAAATAAATGTATTTTCTTTCTTCCTATCTTTTATACGAAACTTAGTAACTATTACTACCGTCCTTGCGCCCTAGGCTAATGTATGAGATGGCTGATTTTATTTACATCGCTGTTCAAAACATGCACTTCCCCCATCATTCGGTACCACCGCACTGCTAAAAGGGTCACGTTTGTAACTACTGAGTACCATCAGCCTCGTTGTATTATTAACATGTAAATATGACGTCTCTGTATGTTTGTTTGTCACTGCTGCTTCTGAATTTACTGCTAAATACTATGCGGCAGATACGGAGTGAATATTACATGCGTTAGATTCATTAAAGCTTTTCATGAAGACAGATCTATCTTCAGACTGATTAATTTTGTAAAATTATAATATTATGTATATCTTTAAATTTGACTGCCAACCGCCAACATCCAATCTACATTGAATGTTTCGGTTTCCATTAAATTTACTGAAGTTAAGCAACATGGGTGGCGGTCAGTACTAGGATGGGTGGCCGCCCGGGAATACGGCGTGGACGTTGGCTTTTTTGCTATTGTTATGTTGGATACCGTCAAATTCGTAACATGTTTGAAAGTCATTGTTTTTAACGCTGAAAACTGAAGACTAACGTTAGTCTAAAAATGGATATGTCGGTAGTCAAGAGAAAATACTGTGAGTCCTTCAGACCGAATTTTAGAGACATTTTTTTTTTATAAATTGTAAACTACCGCTTGACCGCAATCCCGCCTGATACGCGATCGTAGATGGTAAAGCGCGCTACTTTATTAAGAGCCTATTCACTCTAGCCTTGAAGACACTCAAATTGTAATGTGACGGAAACACCGCCGACAACCCTCACCACCCCCACCATCCTCATCTCTTTTCTGTCTCATTCCTAATGGAATGGGACAGAAAATAACTATTACTTTATTCCTATCAAATTAGTCCGCGCCTAACGTAAATTAACGTTTTGGTCGCCTTATTTTTAATCACGCGATAAACTGATCACGTGATCTTTTATATCGCGTACATCGAGGGACTGGAACAATTTGCCAACGGCGGTGTTTCCGTCGGACTACAATTTACAACGGCTAAAGTGAATAGGCTCTTAATAAAGTAGTGCGCTTTACCATCAACGATTGCGTCACTGCTTACCATCAGGCGGGATTAAAGTCAAGCGCTAGTTTATAATTTATAAAAAAAAGCTGTGTTGGCATATCTTAGTTTACATTATCAGCCTATAATGTCCACATTCCTGGGGCAAAACCTCCTCTCGGTGAGAGGGAGTGGGTCGTAATCTACCACGCGGGCCCAGTGCGACTTGGTAGATGTCACAACTCTCCGAACTTTTGCTTCTAGAACATGCCGTTTTCATTGCGATGTATTCCTTCGCCGTTTTGAGGTTTTAGAGTACCAGGACTAAACTGTCAGAAGTTGTAGGCACTAATGGATGGCACTCGGCATGCAAAAATCCTGCGTAAGTACCTACTTTTATGGTGCAGGTCGTAAGCATGTGTATTCCGGGCTTAACGCTGGATGACTATTCATCATCATCAACCTTTTATCGTCCCACTGCTCGGCACAGGTGTCCTCTCATACGTAGAAGGATTGAGCGTAATCACCACGCTTGCTCAATGCGGGTTGGCGATTACAGACTTAAAGTCCAGGTTTCCTCAAGATGCTGTCCTTCACCTGTTAAGCAGTCATTGGTATCCAAGATATACTTAGAAAGTACATATAAATTAAGAGCCTAATCACTTTTAAAAAAAACTGAGTGAATAGGAAGGAAGACGGCAGTTAAGCGAGGTAATGCAATATTAAATCCAAAAACACGACCAACGATGCTGTGCCATTTGACGAAAAGTTACATTGGCACTTGCCTGACCTGGAATTGAACTCGCACACTCATACTTAAAAGGCTGATATTTTAACCACTACGCCACCACGACTATTACGTATACTAAATCCATATATTTACACTTCACGCCACAAAATAAACCCACTAATAATTTAACTGACATCTCCGTACAATACCATTTGGTAAACACAAAGACAATTAAGGGCCCATTGTAAACCCATCCCAGCTCGGTCACAGAGGCGTATCTATGGAAATTCAATTTTCCATGGACGACGTGTTTTTGTCCCGCAGTGTATGTACAATAGCGGGCATCTATTAGTATTTGCATTGCACTAACGGGAATCTGCAATGCAAACTGGCTTATGTAATGCTTGAAAATATGTGTGCATTAAATCCGTAGTAGAAGTACACTGATAGTAGATTTCTGTAATCAAATTTTATTTGTTTCAAATTGACATTATTTTTTATGTAAGTTCACCGATTACTTAAGACGCTTGGACAGATTTGCAAAATTCTTTTTTCACGTCCATCCACTTCTAAGTTAACTGTAGGTAATCGCAGAAAAGCCAAGAAGTTCAACCAAAGTTCAAGTCACTGAATATTGAAGGAAAACATAGGCGGAATTTATAATTTTACTTAAATAATTGTTCTAAGCAATCGTAAGACCTAACAACTTAATTACTTTGCAAATAAAAACAATAAAAGTAAATAATATAACAAAACAAAAAACAGTTAAAAGAAAATAAGGTAACAATGGAAAAGCTTCGGCTGGGATCGAAGCTGATGACAAGTATATTGTATCCAGTACTAGAGAGACCCCAAGACCAACTCTGGCTTCTTCTTCTTCTCATATCAAATCAAATCAAATCAAAATCGTTTATTTCAAATTAACCATCACTTGGTACTTTTGAATAGTCAATGTCGGTTAGACCAAGAAAAGTGAAGCTAAATTGCACGTTCCAAAGCGTAGATCTCTATGGAGAAGAACGTGCAAGAAATTTTCGCAACAACTAGCGTAGAGTTATTGCTACACCCCTCTCCCAAATTTTAGTTTTTTTTTTTTTTATGTATATATTATAAGTATATATTTTGGTAATAGTATGTATGTATATTTAGCTTATTTAAGTATTTTTTTAATAATTATAGGGTTTTTTTTCCTTTTGAAAGAAAATCAAGCTAAAGCACCTACCATCTTATCTCTTCACCACCTGGGGTTGACTGGTAGAGAATGCCTAAGGCATTAAGTCCGCCTCTGTACATTTTTTTTTTCTGTGCAAAAAGAATAAATAAATAATAAATAAATAAACTCCATGGACACTCTTTTAAAATCATAATATATGGGTTAAATTTCTTCGTTACATATTTATGGTGCTTCTATCATGTGAGCACAATATAAAATTAATTAAAATACAAAAATGAATTAATGCTCTCCGGTTAACCGGTGTTTAATAACTTAGCCATGGCTTGACGTAAAAAAAATCATCCTGTATGTCTCTCTTCCTCCTATATGCTGATTAAATTTGGAAATGGTCACGAAAACCCAGTCAGCTCATCACTTCTTTAATTATGCTTCTTCTTCGTTTCGTTCTTGACAGAACGGTCGTGGTCACTATGACTTAATTCGAGACTTTGATATCGCACGCCGCACGATCTCTCTCCATGTATCCCTGTTGGACGACAGTCTGGAGCATTCATTCTTTATTCACTTATGAAGTGACCTTACAGTGAGCTCTGTCAGTAGTATCCATCTATGACACCAATGACAGCTCACTCCACATTCAATTCATGTAAGTACGATGAGGGTAACGGCATCGTACTGCTGGAAATACATTTGTCGGAGTTCGAAATTGTCTCCCGACCAGGGCGTCCCCGCGGCGGCTGAGCTGAGGAGTCGTGAGGGCGCTGAGATTCTGACTCCCTCACGCGCTCCGCCTCCTTCTCAGCCAGCAACACTGCTTCGCAAAAGACGTGACGGCCTGCCACGCACTCTCGCTCCGGACCATGCCCTGGACCAGGGCCGGACGAGAGAGATCGCCGGAGGACCGGATGAGAGAGATCTCCGCCACGATTCCACGGCGGTGCTCCGCCCATGCCGGGCGACCTCCACCGTATGCTCCACAGTGACCCCTTGCGTTTCCTCCTAGCCTTTGCCTTAACGTATATATCTATATCATATCTTTATTACAAAATACTATTTTGAAGTTCCATTTTTCATGTTTAAATATTTGTAGCAAGTTCATGGCGGAACATTTATGAACATAGCTTTTAATGTGTCATGTTTTAAAGCGAATAAATCTAATCTAGTTCCAGCTAATTAATCAACTCGTCTCAAGTTATAACTTTACCTCAGTTAGGGTTCCTGACTACGGTTACCCTTACAGTCACTCAAATATGATTAATATTTCAAATAATTCGATCGCAGCAAGTTTTGTTTCACCACCGTTCCCTCTGCCAGACTCTCTGGGGGATGGCTTAATTATTTTAAAGTTAGTACTAAGTGAATTGGTTAAAATATGTTTGTGTTATAAACTGATGATCGGGGTGTCTGTAATAGTGATTTGATGCTGGTTGAAATGTGTTTGGAATATATGTTATTTCTATTATTGAATAATATCTATTATTTGGGGGGTACGTAAAGTGACATATACATATTAGGTGTACAAACAAGTTTCCGGCGTTTAACAAAAGATGATAACAAGAGAGGTTTCATTGAAATTGTCAGATATAAAATGTGGTACGTAGTAATCAGTCGTGGTGGCCTAGTGGTTAAAACACCAGCCTCTCAAGTACGCAGGTTCGATTCCAGGTCAGGCAAGTACCAATGTCACCAAAAATCTTGGACACCAATGATTGAAGGTGAAGGAAAACATCTTGTGGATGCGCCAAATGTTGTTGTGTCGGAAGTTTGGTCGTGGACAGTCTCCACATCAATCTCTCTCTTTCGCAGCATCGTTGGTCGTGTTGTTGGGTTTAACTTTGCATCACCTCACTCAACTGCCGTCTTCCTTCCTATTCACTAAGTTTTTTTTAAGTGATTGAGCTTAATAAACTAGCGCCCTTTACCATCAAAGATTGCATCACTGCTTACTATGAATATATAAATCTATATTAAATCAATAATTATTTCGGATAAATATTAATGTTGTATTACTTAAAATAGCTTCGAAAAGTAGCCATTATTTGTCATAAAATGTAAAAGACAAAAAATGATATTGTGGGATATCAATCAGAGAGACATGATTTTTATGGATTTAAGGCTGATTTTCCAATGTTATTGGAGATCTATGATATTTATGTATGGACTCACTAACGAATTTACATAAATATTTATTGATAAAAATGGAAAATCAATCGGTTGAATACAAATGAAAAAAAATATTCCATATAATTTTACAAATAATAAATAAAGCAGATACTCAGAAAAAACGGTATTATTGAAAGAATTCTGAAAAATAAAATATATACTTTTTTTTTCTAAACGAAAGAAAGTAAATCGAAAAAATCTTAAAGTCTTGATATATCCCAAAATTGACATTCAGAAATTGAATTGATATCTCTTCAGCGTCGACCCGAACTTTGCACAATGGACGCACATTATTTGCATTTTCATACAACTGGCCAATCTGCATTGCAAACTTCCACTACAGATATGCTAACTTGGGCCAACATAAATCTACCAACCAACCATTCGAATTCACACCTTATGATGTTAACCATATGGTAGAATTCTCATTGTTCGAAAGTTTAGGCATGTAATATACAGGTTGGTGTATTTGCTATACGTCGGGTTGTCATGGGTTGGCTTTGACGTGTCAAACAAACAATTGTTCAAACATTGTTTGGACGATGCCTCGTTTGTCAGAATTTGCCGTTTAATTCTCATGTAATCGGATATATGTAGTTAATATATTTGTTTTAGAAATCAGATATGACAGCGATAAGCAGAGGTTGACATAGGTTAAACTAGATCCATTTGTATTCTGAATAGTGAAATGTAAAACTGCTACATTTTGGTGAGCTGTCTGAATGTAGATCTTAATTCAAATACATCAAATGTCATCATGCTATCACTATCACCTCGGTGGTAGGCCATAACATCGGCTGCCTGCAGAAGTTACCACTCACCAGACAACGTCTTGCCGCCAAGCGATTCGTCGTGATCGGGAGGGCGAGTCAGAGCAGTTGTGTTGCGATGTGTGCCGGGTACGATGCGCCAAATATTGTTGTGTCGCCGGACGTCGTGGAGGGTCTGCAGGTCTCCCGCCGGCGCAGCATCGTTGGTCGTGTTGTTTAACATTGCATCACCCCGCTCTACTGCCGTCTTCCTTCCTATTCACTCCGTTTCAGTTTGAGTGAATAGGCTCTTAATAAACTAGTGCTCTTTACCATCAATGATTGCATCACTGCTTACCATCAGGCGGGATTGTGGTCAAGCACTAGTTTATAGTAATTAAAAAAAAACATATCATCATAATCAGTCTATAATGTTCCCACTCCTGGGACTCAGGTCTGGTGAGAGGGAGTGGGACGTAATCTACCATGCTGGCCCAGTGCGGGTTGTTGTGTTCAAATGTTACGAAAGATTATTACTT